>JBCEWC010013692.1:0-14895 GCA_038996855.1 Solanum aculeatissimum
TGGATTCCAAGTATATAATTACTTTTGTGTATGCCAAATGCAGGGACCAGCTAAGGAGACCCCTGTGGGATAAGATGTTTCACTTGGCCAATGATCACAATAACACTCCTTGGGGCATCATACGAGACTTTAATGTGATCACCAACACTGAAAAAAAACAGTGGGGGTATACCATACAATATCAAGAAGAGCTTTGAATTCATTGGCATTATTGAGGACTATGGACTATCGGATTTAGGATTCTCAGGAAAAAAATTTACTTGGTGTAATAAGAGAGGTATTGGGGCCACTATTTAGAAGCGACTTGATAGGGGAATGGTTAATGACAGATGGTTGGAGAGTATGCCACAAATCAGTATCACCCATCTTCCCTCAGTAGGTTCTGATCACTGCCCCCTCTTATTGGAAATGAAGATTAGAAGCAACAATCCTACAAAATATTTCAAATTTCTGAACTGCTAGACAAACCATGAATCCTATATGGATACTGTTAGAAACTATTGGAATAAGGATACCAGTGGTACTCCTATGAGGGCTTTTCACAATAAGCTGAAAAGACTGGCCAATACCCTGAGTAAGTGGTCTAGGGAAAAATTTGGAGACATTCACCTAAATGTCAAACAATTTGAGGAAAAGACTAGAGAGGTTGAACTTGACCTGATCAATCATAAATCAGAGGAGAAAATGAGTCTACTACATAAGACCAATGCTGAATACATCAAGTATTTAAAGATGGAGGAAGCAATTCTTAGACAAAAAACTCAACCACACTGGTTCAAAGAATGGGATGCAAATACAAGGTTTTTCCATGCATTGGTTAGGGGGAGAAGGAGAAAGTTCCTCATACAGAACATTAAGAATGAAAATGGAAACTTAATCCAAGAGGAGGAAAGTATAGCTACGGAAGCAGTCCATCACTTTCTAGAGATTTTCACAGTGGAAGAAAAATACATTGAAAGGAGGAACTAAACTGCATTCCTACATTGGTTACCCAAGATCAGAACATCACGCTTCAGACACCACCTGACTTGGAAAAGTTACAATAGGTGATCCATGCTATGAACCCCTATTCAGCTGCTGGCCCAGATGGATTCAATGCTATGTTTTACCAAACCTGTTGGGAGATAGTTAAGATGTATTTGTTGAAGACTGTACAGACCTTTTTCAATGGGCAGGAGATACCAAAATATTTCTCCCATTCTTGCATTGTGCTGATTCCCAAAATCAGCAATCCTAGCAACTTATCAGACTATAAACCTATTAGCCTAAGTAACTGCATTTGCAATATCTTCTCCAAAATCCTCTCTTCTAGACTGTCTACTATCCTTTCAAGTCTCATCTCTAGAAATCAATCAGGCTACATCAAAGGAAGAAACACAGCAGAAAATATCATGCTTGCCCAGGAAATCATTCATCAGATTAGGAAACCTATGAATGGGGGAAATGTTATGATTAAGCCTGACATGGCCAAGGCTTATGATAGAGCTTCCTGGTCTTACATTTATTTGGTCATGAGGAAAATGGGCTTTGGTGAATAATTCATTGACCTATCTTGGAGGATAATGAGCAATAATTTGTATGCCATTATTATTAATGGGGCTAGACATGGATTTTTCCACTCTACCAGATGGCTTAAACAGGGAGATCCCCTCTCACCTGCCCTTTTCATTCTAGGGGTTGAAGTGCTATCAAGAAGCATGAACAGACTCCATGATGATCCTAATTTTCAGACCTTCTACTTGAACAGAAAGTGTCCCCAGATCAACCATCTCAGCTTTGTTGATGATGTCATCTTGTTCACATCTGGTAACAATGAATCCTTAACCAAGATCATGAAAGTCTTGAAATCCTAGGAGAAGATTTCAGGACAAATGGTCAATAAGAACAAGAGTCATTTCATGGTTACATCCAACACTTCTCAGACTGAGTGTGAGAGGATCTCTGTTATTACTGGTTTCTCCCAAAAGAAGGATCCAATTACCTACCTGGGATGTCCTTTATACATAGGTAGGCAAAGGATCATATACTTCTCTGACATGATCTATAAAGTTATCAGTAGGATTTCTGGATGGCAATCAAGAATCCTGAGTTATGCGGGGAAAGCAACATTGATCAAACATTTCCTTCAATCCCTGCCTATACATCTTCTAGCTGTCATTGTTCCTCCTTCTACTACTTTGAATCAAATTGAAAGCCTCTCAACTGACTTCTTCTGAGGGTGACTTGACCAAAGAAAGAAATACCACTGGGCTTCCTGGAAGAGTCTAAGTTACCCTCTAGCTGAAGGAGGAATTGGTTTCAGAAACTTGAAGGATGTGTGTAAGGTATTTCAGGTCAAACACTGGTGGAACTTCAGAAGCAATGATTCCCTTTGGGCTGACTTTCTGAAGGCCAAATATTGCCAAAGGGCAAACCCCCTGACTAAGAAAGGTGACAAAAAAGACTCTCTTATTTGGAAGCATATGATGTCCAACAAACACATCATAGAACCCCACATACAATGGAAGATCCACTCTGGAAACAATTAGTTTTTGTGGGATAACTGGCTGGGAGTGGGGCAACTTTCTCAATTTAGTGAGAATAGTCACATGTTTGACAATATCAGAGTGGTTGAATTGGTGCATGATGGACAGTGGGACCAGGAGAGACTCAGGAATATAGTCCCTCACCAATATATAGATTCCATCTTCAACACTCTAATCCAGACCCTCAGTGGTATTCCTGACAAACCATTATGGACTCTAACCAGCAATGGAGAATTTATAACTTCATCAGCCTGAAATTTTGTTAGGGAGACAAAGGAGGAGACCGGAGTTAACAAGTTACTCTGGCACAAACATATCCCCTTCATATGCTCATTCCTGGTGTGGAGGGCCTTAAGGATGAAGCTTTCTACTAATGATAAGCTGGCACTTTTGGATATGATCCATCCAACTGCCATTGTTGCTCTAACCCAGGAAGAGATTCCATAGATCATATCATGCTCAATGGTAATTTTTCCAGGAAACTTTGGAAGCACTTTGCTGCCTATCTCAGCATCAACACATATTGGAATGCTCTGAAACAAAATGTATGCAAGTGGTGGGATATTAAGCATTTGAATGAAGCTCACAAGTTGATGTTACAGGCTACTCTAGTGTTCATCTGCTGGAATTTGTGGAAAAGTAGATGTTCTGCTAAGTATTATGATATAGCACCTAGTATAGCCAAGGTCAAATATATAGTGAGCAGAGATATTTTCAGGCTAATAAAGACCTCTTACCCCTACATTGATTGGCCTCATGGGTGGAAAGATATTACTATGATGGTGGAGAGGTGTCAGCAGGAGATCAAAGTTACACTAGTGTAGTGGAAGAGACCACAACACCACTGGGTCAAGCTTAATACAGATGGAAGTTCCCCAGTCAATCCTGAAGCCATAGGAGCTGGGGGGTTCTGAGGGACTGCAATGGAAATCTACTACTGGCTTTTACAAGCCCCTTAGGAGTTGGCACTAACCTGCAGGCTGAAGCTCAGGCAGCAGCCATTGGAATAAGATGGTGTGTTCATATGGGATTCACTAAAGTCCTGATGGAAGTTGATGCTGAAATGCTTAGCTCCTGGATCAATCATACTGCTACACCACCCTGGCAGATCCAAAAAGAATTGCAGAGGATTCAATACTCTAGAACTCAAATCCTAGAGTTCAAATGCCAACATGTTTTGAGAGAGGCCAACCAAGTGGCTGATTCCTTAGCCAAATACAGGCATCAAATTACCAGCCCTCAAGTGTTACAAACAAACAGTCAACTACCAAGAGAAACTAGAGCCTACTTGAAGATAGACAAGATGCAAGTGATCAACTTTAGAAGGAAACAAATGAAGAGAATAAGGAAACTACCATAGATCATGCAGCCCTGATAAACCAGACAGGACATTCTAGTAGACTAATTCAGTAGCCTATCTTTTGATAGATTATAAGATTAGTTTTAGGATTTTCTTTTTGTACAAATTGTACGGGGAAAGTCTCTCTTGTTTATTGCTTTCCTAGAATTTTGTAATGAAAGGAGTCCTCTCTTAGGATTTTCTTGGTTTGCTTCATAGAAATATTGCTTTCCGATTATGCTTATGATTATGTATTGGACTTGTAAATGTTGAGAATGTGCTTATGTGGAAAGTCCCCTAACCCGATATGCCCCCATATCTTGAGTCTTACTTACTCACCCCTTAGAAATACTTGTTATGTGCTATGTGATCCTTGTTCATCCCACTCCCGAAAATATCCCCATAGCTTGAGTTCAAAGCCCCGTTCTCCGTAGAAATATGTGCTATATGTTTACTTTTCCGCTCTTTCAAACCAATGATGTGAGTAATGATGCAATGATGGCTTGATCGAGGACTTTCGGGTTCTCCTTCGCACTGTCATATCTAGGCCCACTTCCGGGTCATGACACTAAGGCAAGAGGACACATAAATAACAATATCTATTTTCATGTCGTCTGACTAGTAATATTGCCTCAAATCTCAATACATCTTTGTTGTACTTACGTGAATAGAGTACCTAGAGTCATGTGTATCATATAGAATCAACTATATAAAATCTTCTACTCTAAGAACACATAACCAGCCATCAAATCTAAGAACCCTGTCGAGATTAATTATATCTTGACCACCCCTTGCTAAAATAGTTGTTGGCTACTCAAAAAATGTCAGACTATCCCCTAATACTGAAGCACGTGTGACTAGTGTCTGGAGTATACCGGTGCATCATTGATACATGAATGACAGGGTGTATAGCAGAATATGCTAAAAGTAGAGCTAACTCATATGCAACTGGACCAACTTGCCTCAGGATCTCTGAAGGCATGATATATCCAGGTATAAGCTTACCTCGCTAGAAAAACCACATTACCCCTTTTAGAGGTGATGCCCTCAAAAACACGTTGTCACCAACCTAAAACCTTGGAAATCGACATCTGCGATTGATATAGCTCTAGTGTCAGCTCTAAGTTGTCCTCAACTTATCATGAATGACCCCAACCCTGGATAATGATAGCGAACAATATGTAAATAATCCAACGACATCCTACCTAAGGACCTGGAAGTCACCTGTACAGAGCTACTACAGACCAAGAATAAAAATATATATATAACTAGAATAGCATCCTGTGTATAGAAATCAAAACTATATATACAAGGTTAGTGCCTAAATACAATAGGCGGTCCAATGAATAGAAAGAGACAATAGAATATCCAAAAATATGTTGATGCTCACTAAAAGTCTCATGCAATGGCTATGACATCCCTAGATCAGTTCTCATAGCTCATACCTTGATATGCACCACGAGTAGATTCAGAAAAGTAGGGGTGAGTACTGGTAATAGGCACCTAGTAGGCTTCGTCAGTCGATAGAGTGAAATACAGTAACTATAACAAGAACAAATGACATAAAGTGTTTTAATGCTTGCTATTTGGATCAGGGTAAAGTGATAGGTGTGTATGTACAATCACGGAACCCCACCTGTATAAAACCAAGCAGTGTACAATGTTATCGACTAACGAAAGATGAAGATCAAGTGTCGACTATGTCTAAGGCACCAAGAGAATCTAATTGAGCAAGACCAGGTAGTGTGCAACAAAAGCAACTGACAAAACCCGAATAGAGCCATATCACAACTGTCGCACGGTGGAGGTATAGTGTTGTACGTAAGTGTAAGACCCTAGTGCCTATGCTTGTATGTCAACTAGGCTCTCATAAGCCTAGAAGGTACACCCGTGTATAATAAAGGGGTGTATAGGTGAATGGATACGAGAATAAGTAATTGATTGTATAATATCTCAACCATTTAACTGTATCTGTACTAATAACCTAATTCTTCTTGAAGGAGGGGAACACCGAGCTCGAACCTTGAACCGCGAATGTGGCCTTGTGAAGTATCCTAGTTTGGAATGGACCTTAGACTATTCCTGGAGTGGACCTTAGGCAATAACTTGGACTATATATTAGGGCGGGAAATACCCTAGACTAGATATAAGCACGTGTAGTACCCTGGACAAGACATCGAGGCATGGGGGCAGACCGCGCCTAGACTGGACCTCAGAAAATAACCTGTACTGGACATAAGAGCATGGTGAACTCTAGCAATACCCTCAGCAAATAGTCAAGAGTACAACATGTAATCAATTTCCCAAAATATAGCACGTTTCCGAAAATTAGACAACCCAAAAAGGCATAAAAGCAACAATATAGATATATATATATATATGAATAGAAGTAGTATAAGATTGTATCTAGCCATTAACAGGTTCATCCCAGCCTAAGACAATTTCAAGTATCAAGAATAATCGTAGACAGTCTAGATGATAAGTTCAACCAACATTCTAAACAATAGTAGGTAGCCTAGCTGCTCTCCAGGGTATAACATATATCTCTCAGATAGAACCATAATCCAAACACCAGGTAATTCAGAACAATGACCAACAATCCAACTGATATGTATAACCAGTAACTAGGAAAAAAATACAAGCCAGCTAATAAATGTAACATGTCCCCAGGATACAATAGCAAGTAGAAAACTGATAAATGCAACAATTATCCTAAACAATAATAGACAATCCAACTAAATTCGTCGGGTATAGCATATATGTCGCAATTAAGACTATAATCCCGTCACCAAAGAATAAAGAAGACGGTATATCAACAAAATCACAACAACAAAATCATAACCAAAGAATCTCAAAATTCAGCCAAGTATATAACTGACAACCAGCCTTTCAAAACACAATATATCAATAATACTATATCACTTACACAGTTAAAGAAGCATTTAGATAGGAATACATATCAATCACATGGTGTGACTTCGCATTTAGCCTTAAACAATGTATAATATGAGTATAAGTAATAGGTAATCAGAATCATGACAACAAATAATAACTCCCTAAGGATATAGCATGTTTTCCCAGTACCAGATAACCTAACTAGGTATAGGAGTAGTCAAATAGTTTTACATATCCATAGGTGTAGTGCAAGTGTATATCTAATAGTTAATAGCTCTATCACAGACCACAACAACTTTACAATTAGCTATTACGACAAGTACAACCACAGCAGGGCCTACATGTCCATCACAGTCTTAACTAACACATACAAGCTCTATTTAAGGATTCACAGTAGAGATATGCATACAACATATAATTTTCAACTCTGTCTAAAAGATAAAAAAGCCTAGCCTACCTGGAAGGCAAATCAACGCGCTCCAGATCAATCTATGCGAGTTTTTCCCCACCTAATCGCATCTAATTGTTGTTCTGCTGTCAAAACATGAATCACAATTTAAATACTACCATTTTGGTTGTAGTATATTATGAAATAGGGGAAAATACATTAATTGAGACTATAATTTGGAAAATAGGGCCCATACTCAAAATACCACAAAATTAAGCATAAAATGAGGCTCAAAACATTAAGAAAATTTCCCAAAAACCACATGACATTTCTTATGAAAACCACATTCACTATAGCAGCTTTTCAATTAAATTCCTTAAAAAAACCAGTTAAATTAATAGAATTGGAGCATACCATAGTGTCTTTATCAAAAAGAGTACAGTATAGACCCATATTTTACTTAATTCCTATAAGAAATGGTTGAGATATTGCAACATGATGTTTATGGAAAATTTTGATAATATATACAACAAAATAGTGATTTTTACCTCAAAACATGTGCCAAAACTATAATCTAATGTCCCTATGGTATTCCTTGCAAAATTTCATATGAAATCAAAATATATGGTTGTTTAATGTTTTATGTCTCCAAATTTGCAAAGTGCTAAACTTATATAGGGCCACTACTTCAACAACCTTTGCAAATGCGGAAGGGGTAGCACAATCGCGAGGCTTAGGCTGCCAAGCCTCCGCCAATGCAGAGCTCTAGCTCCCTTGGCTTCTGCGAATGCGAATGTCTCTCTACAAAGGTGGATGGTTATTTCCCTGCAGTTGCATCAATTACGTTCAAAACTTCTCCACGGTAGTCTGGGCCCATCCGATGTCCATTTTAAATAAACCAACTATGTAACCACACTAGTTTTGATGTTCCAAATCCAACGGTAGAATCAGAATTAGCAGTGGAGCTCATTACGGTAAAATAAGGGTACCATTTCTTTTTAGAATTTCTAGTGAAGCGCATTATGTCAAAATGCATTCGAGAGGCCGCAACATCTAATGAAAGGTCTTTCTAGGCTAAATTCAACGTTCCAAAGGTGATTATACCATCAAATTCCATTTTAAGCACGTTTACCTAGGTTATTAGAAAAAATCATGTTTTGCTTATTACTGAACTGATTTTGCATATTATTGGTTAAACTTATATTAAAACCCCTATATTTTGGACCAACCATGATCCTAGCCTAATTTATCCATTCCAGAGTTGTTGGAACCGTCAGAATTCAGCTTTGAGGCCATTTACTAGAACTTAACCAGAAAACTTATTTTACGGTTCTTATCTTCCATTGAACTCAAAAAATTACAAAAATCATAAATAACCTATCAAACACCAACACCAATAGTACCAACAAGTCAAAATGGCCTGAGGTCACTATGCACGTGCTCAAACTATTGAAATAACCGCAAAAACACAAAAATGATGTGGAGGGTCATTACAACATCCTCCACTACTAGAACTTTCACCCACAAAATTAATGATAAAGGCATACCTAAAAGATAAAATAAGCTTGGGTACTGCTCTTGTATGTCTGTCTCCAACTCGAAAGTAGCCTTCTCGATCGGTCGGTGGCACCACTAAACCTTAACCATCGATAGAGTGCTAGAGCAGCACTGTCTTACATCCTCAGCTAAAATAGCTACTGGCTTCTCAAAAATATCAAATGGTCATCTAACTCAACTGAATTATATAGAAGCATGTGTGACTCATCTAGAATATACAAGTGCAGCATTAACACATGAAAGACGGGGTGTATAGCAAAATATTCTTGAGATAGGACTAAATTATATGCAACTAGACCAATTAGTGTCAGGATCTCAGAAGGCTCGATATATTAAGGGCTAAGCTTACCCAGTTGGTCAAACCTCATTTGCCCCTTCAAGGGCGATACCCTCTAAAATACCTTGTCACCAATCTCAAACCTCAAAAATTGGTGTTTGCAATCAGGATAGCTCTAATGTCGACTCTGAGATATCCCCAACTTGTCCTGAATAACTTAAAACCTGGCTAAAGCATCATGTAATAGATCTATACAATACGGACAAACCTTTGTATACTTGAACCACCCAATAGGAGTACGACATCATCTACCTTACAATGCCACAAATGGGGCTATCTGAATACTGGTGTGGTAGCTTTTAAATAGGCATACATGGCTAATGGAAGAAACTGATCTAACTAATTGCCAAACTCTAACACATAGGTCCATAGCATATCCTCAAGGATCTGAACAGTACGCTCAAAATGGGCATCGGTCTCGAGATGAAATGCTATACTCAAATCAACCTGAGTGTCTAACTCTCGTTGAAAAGCCCTCCAAAAAATAGAGGTAAACTATGACCCCCAATTAGAGATGATAGACACTAGAACCCCATGCAATCGAACTATCCTTGTATGTAAATACGATCCAAACACTCAGAATTGAAGGTAGAATGGACAGGGAGTAAAAGTGCCAACTTAGTGCCATCCCACCAGTAATACTACCTCAGATCTTGATACATCTTCACCGTAGCTAGGTGAATAGAGTACCTGGAGTCATGTTCCTCACATAGAATCTGTTGTATAAAATCCCCCACTCTATGAACACACAACTGATTATAGAAATAACTCTGTCTCTGAGGCCCATTAGTGTCTCATCATTGAAATATTGAGCTAGAATCTTATCAACCAATGAAGGTTGAGCCTCGATAAAGGCTAATAACTTATTGGGGTCTGAAATATCCAACCTAACTAACCTATTAGCTAAGGACAGAATGTCCAAGGCTAAAGGTCACTCCTCTATAGACAAGTGTACTTGGATACCCATACTCACTAATATTTGACTCAAGGTGTTTGCTATAATGTTCGCCTTTCCCAGATGATAGAGAGTATAAAGATCATGGTCAAGAAATAGCTCAATCCATCACCTCTGCTTAGGACCCTCTGAGACAGAATGTACTACAAGCTCTAGTGATCTATGTATATATCACAATGAATGCCATATAAGTATTGCCTCCAAATCTTGAGCACAAACATAACTGTTACTAACTCTAAATAATGAATAGGGTAGTTAAGCTCATGGGTCCTCAACTATCTTGAAGGATAAGTAATGACTCAACCCCTCTGCATCAACACACAGCCTAAACAAACAAAAGATGTATCACAATACATCATAAAGCTCCTACCCTTGACCGGAGGGCCAAGATAGGTGTGGTAGTCAACAACTCTTTTAACCTCAAAAAAAAAGTTTCACACTCCTCAGACCAGACAAATGGCATCTCTCAGCGAGTCAAACAAGTCAATGAAGCAACAATAGTGGAAATCCCCTCAATGAACCATTTGTAATACTGCAAACCTGACATAACTCCTAACCTCTGTCATAGAAGTTGGCCTAGACCAACCTCAAATCACCTCAATCTTGGTTGGATTCCCCATGATACCCTATTTGGCACATGCCTTCGGAAAGTCACAAACTCAATCCAAAACTCACACTTCAAAAATTTAACATACAATATGTAATCTCTGAGTGTTTAAAGCACAATATGAAGATGTTGGTATGCTGCTCTCAACTTTATAAATGTACCAGAATATCATCAATGAAAACCACGACAAAGATGTCCAAGTACGGTCAAAATACACTAGTCATCAAATCATTAAATGTACTAGGGGCATTACTCAGCCCAAAAGACATAACCATAAACTCATAATGGGTCTGGAATGTAGTCTTCAAAATATCTTCTACCTTGATCCTCAATTGATGGTACCATAACCTCAAATCTATTTTTGAGAACACTACTGCTCCTTATAATTGATCAAACAAGTCATCAATTCAAGGAAGGGGATAATGGCTTTTCACCATCACCTTATTTAGCTGCCTGTAGTAAATGCACATCTAGAGAATCCCATCTTTCTTTTTCATAAATAGAATGGAGGCTCCCAAGGGATAAATACTCTACTGAGTAAAACCCATATTCCGGTAGACTCGAAATCTGAGTACTGAGCTCCTTAAATTTTATAGGGGCCATATGATACGGTCAAATAGATATGGGCTTAGTGTCTACCTCAACCACTATAGCAAAGTCAACATCTCTTTCTAGACACAACCCAAAATAATTAGTAGGAAATACATCTGGTAACTCACGGACCACTGGAAATGACTCTACAATAGAAGCCTCACCTCTCACATCATGAACATGGGCCAAATATACCAAGAAATCGGTAGATATTGACCTCTAGGCCTGAATATATGAAATAATACAAGTCAGTGCATACCTAACAGAACCATGCCACACCATTTGAGACATCCTCGAAATTTCCAAAGTAACAATCTTGGCATAATAATCTAATACAGCGTGATATCACACTAGTAGTCTATGCCCAGGATGATGTCAAAATAAGAATATCTAGCAACATCAAGTCTGTCAGAGTATCAAACCTTTGAAGAGTAACCATACATGCCCTACATACCTAATCCACCATAATGAATCTCCTACTGGGGTCAATACATAAACACGAGATGATAGAGGCTCAAGACTCACACCCAAGCAGGAAGTAAAATAAATTAAGAAATATTAAAATGTAAAACCCAAATCAAATAAGGTTGAAGTCGATTGTTAGCATAATGTAATAATACCTTTAATAGTCCAATTTCAAGCCTTGGTCTCTACCCGTAATGGAGCTGCACAAAAATGGCCCTAACGACCTCCACCTCTAGTATCACCTCTGCCACAAGACCTACCACCTATAATGGGGGCCCTAAAACTCTATAGAAGAATCTGTTTATCATTACGGTGCTCATACTACTCACCTCTATGGCCTTGGTCCTACCCTCTACCTCTAACTATAGATAAAAGAGTTGATTTGGTTGGCCGTTTGGCTGTACCTATGGCCCTACAGCTAGAAAAATCTTTGTACAAATGATCTAGTGCCCTATAATCAAATTAACCTTGAGCGGCTTGATCCCCGCTATCTTGGACATGTCAACCCTATGTAGAAGCCCTAGAAGTCTAGCCACGAGAACGAGATAACCAAGCCTGTCCTAATGTCCCTCTGTCTATGTTTTAGAGGATAGGAAGAACCACTCAGACTAAACATATCTGGCCCTCGACGGCTACCCTTAGAAGTCTGTAGGGATACCTATTACGATCGGATGGGCTGACCTTGTTGAATTCTCATCAGTGGTCTATTACTCTGTCCCATAAAACTTGCTCTAGATCGATTGAAACTACCCTCGTGTCGAGCACATTTGCTGATGCTCCCTTGGGCTTCACGACTAAACTACTCAATAAAAAGGGTGTGATAAAATATATTCAGTTAAGATTGCACCAAAGTCACTAATAATGTGTACCAATCCTCAACTCCAATCTTAGATAATGCAAAAAACAATAGTTGTGTCATATCTAAAGAGCTCTTGGAATCTCGCCTCATACTAGATCACCGTCATCAAATCGTGCTCCAGCCGGACAAACTAATGATGAAGCCTATCCCTGAGGCTCCTTGAAAAACATTTGGTCATGGATGCCTCAAAGAACTCTACCCAAGTCACGTGTGGAGCATCGGCTGGTCTGGTATCCCTAAAGGTCCATGACCACTATATGGCCACCCTGTCTAATTAGTAGGTCGTAAAATTTGTGCCTCTGGAGTTTAGTAACCTCAAATCCTGCAACCTCTCAACACACTCTACCAAGAACTCTTGAGCATCCTCTCCAGCTACCCTAGAATAACTCGGTGGAGTCAATCTCAGAATATAACTTAACAACTGTTGATCCTAAAAAGGTGTGGCTCCCTCTAGTTGTGCAACCGAAGCCTTTAGAGAGGCATGCTCTTCTGGGGCTTGTGCTGGAGGGACTGGGGCTAATACTAGGCCTATTGTATGCTGCCAAGTCCCACCAACAACTGCCCAATGGCCCTTTGTACCTCAAGTGTAATCATGAAGGCGGCTAGGGCTTATAGGGGAATTGGTGCCTTCGATAATAAGGGAGTTGAGGCATCTAGTCTCTGACCAACACAATTCGGGGGCTGCTCCTAATTGGGGACTGACGACCCTGTACTGCCTCAACCCATAGTACAACTGCCACAGGGCATATTTGCGAAAAAATAAATAATAAGATTCCATGAAGTTGATTGATAATTAACAATACTACACTAAAACAATCAACAACAGAGGGTTTTATAAGCATCTCGTAGCCTCCTGAAAAGTTATGAACATTTATGCACCCATCCTCAAGACTCTACTAGACGGTAGCTCTATATAGATAAGACCAATAAACCCAAGGCTCTGATACCAACTTATCACGACCCAAATTTTTAGGTGATGATAGTGCTTGTTAGATCCCACCTACCGACAAGCCAACCCAGGACTCTGAATACCTATCCTACTAGCTAATAGTATAATGACGGCTAGCAACAACAATAAAAGACAAAGATATAACCTACCTAGAACCTGGAAGTCATATCTACACAGCTACAATAGACTCAAAATTAAAATATACATCTATACATATACATAAATATCATAATATCATCCTACACATATAAACCAAATTTATAATGTACAAGGCCTATTTAAGACAAAAACGATAGCCAATTAAACAGAAGGAGATTGTAGAATGTCCAAACTGTCAATGCTCACCAAAGTGCCTTGAAGTATCAACAAGCTCCTAAATGAAAAGGTACAACTCATACCTAGATGTGCACAACGATTAGATGTTAAAAAGTAGGGGTGATTACCAGTGGAAGGTACCTAGTAGGCATCATTGACCAACTCAGTGAAATGCAGTAAATATAGACATGTCAAGTATAGTAAAAAGTTATAACACTGGTAGTCTGAACCCAATAAAAGTATCATATTTGTGTAACCCTCAGAGTCCCAACTCAACAAATCTAGGATGTATGCAATAGTACTGGCTGACAAGAAGTGAGGAACTAGCGTCAACTTTGTCTGCGGCCCTCAGAGTACCTAGCTGAGCAGGACTAAGCAGTGAACCATGGAACCAACTAACCAAACCTAATAGAACCACATCAGAGCTGTCATAGGGTCAAGATATAGTGTTGTACATGGGTATAAGGCCCTAGTATCTATGTTTGTATGACAACTAGCCCCTATAAGTGTAAAAGGTACACCCACGCACAATCAGGGTGTATATAGGTATAGGGATATAGGAACTAGTAACAGATAATATAATATCACAATCAGTATAGGATGCAGTGTCACACGGGGTCCCACACCCCTAACTATCACTCGAGGTATTGCGTACTCCCTTCCCCAAACCAGTCTCTGGTGAGGAAAAAACATAATTCAGCCAGGGCTACTGGTCTGACAATCAATTACGAACCCCACCCTAGGAATAATGAACTGGGTCACAAAAGCATTAGGAACAATCAATTGGAAATCCACCCCAGGAAGAGTCAACTTTGTCACGGGAGTCTCAAGAACAATCAATTGAACCAGGAACTTCAGAAAAATCATTTGAGACTTAGCCCTTGGGGGAGTAATCCAATACTCAAACACATGGGCATAGTCACTGGAGACTCAGACCCAAGGAGCATCACTCGGGTCTCAGACAAACGGATGTTGTAACAACCTAAAAATTTTTGAAATATACTTATGGGTTGAATTCTAGGATGTACTACAATCTATGTATGAGTTTTGGTGGCCACGCGTTGAGTTTAAGTGGCCAAATGCAAATTGGGCTAGAAAGTGGCCTAGAGGGAC
>JBCEWC010013693.1:0-14894 GCA_038996855.1 Solanum aculeatissimum
TGAAAGGAAATCCTTGAATCAAAACCCACATACCTTACAATAACCAAAGGAATTGAAGAATCAAGCAAGCAAAGGTTCTCTTTCCCAAATTTCTTCAAGCTTTCAACAATGGAGGTCAAGAGGATTTAAGATTTTTCAAAGAGTAATGAGGAGCCTAAGAATGGATGAAAAGGGGTTAGGGTTAGGTTAAGGGGGTTTAGGGGACCTTAGAATGCCAAAAAGGGGCCTAGGGATTAATTAAATTACGAATTAACCATTAATGACATGGACAATTAACTGTAAAATAGTGCTTCACGGTTGAGCTACAGTGACCGTCTACTTGCACACTGGTCGTACAACTGACCGTGTACCATGCCTTAGTTTCTGCTCGGCTCAAACTCTCGAGGGACTTTCTGGATCACTTCACGAGGGAGTACACGGGCCGTGTGGATTCACACGGACCGTGTACTGGTCCATGGATCCACACTTGTCCCAAGAACCAACCCCACACCAAGATCAACACACTGCCTCCTCAGACAGACCCCCTAAACGAACCGTTTGAGGTCTCACGGACCGTGGGGTGGTCCGTGGGACTTCACTTGGTCCATGGGTTGGGTCCAGGCCACCCTGAGCTCACTGGACCTCCACAAAGACCGTGGACCCTCACACGGTCTGTAGTCCTAGCCTTGGGCCATTTCTAGGACCTATTCCCATCATCTTTCGAATTTCAGGCAGTCTCACTCTTTTGACCATAACTTCCTCATACAAACTCTGAATCGAGTGAAACCAGTTGCGTTGCGAATATAATTCAAAGAGCTAAATTTTTATATGTAGTATCCCACATGGTTCAACCCGCATCAAAAGTTGTGTCTCCTCAAAGCTCACTGTCCAAACGACCTGTCTAGGCCACCAAAAGGTACGTTTTGTATTTGGCCACTTAAAAACTCGACCCATGGCTACCAAAACTCAACCATAACAAGTATAACATCATATAAGACCAACAATAAGGAATTTCAAAAAATTTCAAGTAGCTACAGACCACAAAAGGAACTACGGTCCATAGAAGATTGTCATGGTTCCTGACAACAATTAATTTTAAGGAATATTTTTAAAATTTCTCATCCTTTTTATATTAAGCTACTATCACGATCCAAATTTGGGTGTGATGACATTTTCCTTAACCTACTAATACAAGCCAACTTAAATAAGGATATATCACAATAATGCAGATGATAAAGTAGAAGTAAAAGTCTCTCTATGTATACATAAAGATAGGCAACACAACGAAAAGATTCACAAATGTAAAATCAATCCAAGACTGGTGTCACATGTACAAGCCTCTATTACAACTAGTAATTAAAAGAAAGTTTTACAAGTCTTAATGTCCTTCATTCGCAAATAGAATAAAAATAGTAAGTAAATAGAAGCCTTGAGGATCCGTTAAAAGGACAAGTTTCTACCTCTTCGGATATCTCAAAGTTTGATCCAAAGTAAGAATGAAACGTCAACTGGATTCTGTCTCACAACCTACACATAAGTGTAGAAGCAATGGTGAATACCAATGATGCGGTACCCAACAAAAAGATTTAAACACGGGTAGAGAGTAAAGAACAAATGTACTCCTTCTATACCAACAAAATCTCCATAAGTACAACCTTCACCTAAGAAAGACATCATAGACAATATACAAATCCACAATCCATGTATGTAGTATATCCAAGAGATAGTATTCAAAAATTTACAAGTACAGAGTTAGCCATTAAATCACAACTTAATACAAGTCTCTATATTAATATAATGAAAGGAAATGAAATGAAATAGAATATAATAAAGTGCAAATAATACAATGCAATATCAAGTAATCGTGATGCATGTCTATCCTATGATACACATTTGCCAATATAATTAAATCAAAACTCATGGGGGCCTCACATCAATCATGTATCCGCCAAAACTATTATCCTTTGGCATAATCACATCTAGCCAGAACCATTTCTCTTTGTCTTTTATCAGACTTTTTTGGAATCATTTCTCTTTGACATTTATCAAATCTAGTTGAAACCATTTTCTTTTGACTTTTATTACACTTGCTGGAATTATTTTCGTTTGGCATTTATTAATCGATGGAACTCAAATAATATTTTAATTCAACTCAAATAATCATTTCCAAATGGAGTATCAATGTTCGCAAGAGTCCACACAATTCATATAGTATCAATCAAGTCAATCATTCTCATCTTTATTTCAAAAGTATCATCATTTTTCATTAATAAAATCCTTCAATGATAGCCTCAATATTATTACTCAATCTCTTCCATAATCAAAATATCACTTTCAATCAAGACTTTTCAACAATGGGTTACATTCTTTATCAAAGATTCTTTCATAGTGGATCATCAATATCATCAAAATATTTCCACGATTGAGTCAATACGCCATTCACAATGTTTTCACAATTAGATCAATCTCATCCTCAGTATTAATTCATTACGTGAATCAATAATCACAAATTTTCACCAACAAAGAATGTATCATCAATCAAATATATCAATGTAAGATCAATATCATCAATCACAAGTTATCAATGCTCAATAAATGTCAATAACTATAATTCCCAATGATGGATTAAGTTAGCACAAGTAAACACTTAACCATTTTGTTACCCCATTTTCATTTATTGTCATGATCTGAAATTGGGTGTAATAATAAATTCTGAGTGTAGTATTTATTGGTGATCTTCTATTAATTTTTTCAAATTTTTTCCCTCTAGGCTTGGTGACAGGAACGCCCTCCGGGTCCAGCCCTACGACTCATATAGTCTAGGCTGCTCCAACGAAAAAGTACGGGCTTGCCAATGTCTGAATCACGATTAATCAGTTACCTAACTTTTAAGTAATAAATTAAGAACCTAAGTGAACGAAGAACAGTATCTACTCAACTAAGAAATTATCATACCAAGAGTAATCTAACTTCGAACGTTGCCCTAAGGACAACAAGGGGACATAACCGATCCTCATTAGGAAAAAGTTATTTTATCATATAAAAATGAATTTTCAATAACAATTTTTACTAGTCATAACACTCAATAGAGAATCTAAAGGATTTTGAGTACTCGAATTGTAAAAACCATGCTATACCAATCAACATTATGTGGAGACAGAAGATCCACTAAATACCCGAAAGTATTACAAGTTTATATTAACAGATACCGACTCCATCAAAATTGAGCAGAAATTAGCAGATATTAATGATCCAAATGTATTTAGTTTTCTAGGTTTACGATTAAAAGAATATTAAGCTCTTTTGAATGGTTTGTCGATCATTTACATACACCTATTTTCTTATCCAAAGTTCATCGACCTTAAACTTATAATTGGTATGATTAAAAGGTAGTCTAGTACAACTTTATGTATATTAGACTGAATACTCACACATGATTTATCAAATATTCTGAGAAAATAAAAAATGCAGTAATTTCCCAATGGTTTTACGAATGGTGGAGCCAATTTGAGGTAATAAATAGGTATTGTCACCACAATTTCTAATGTAATTTGAAAAGTTTCAAAGTGAAAGAGAATATCTCTACATTGCTTGAAAATATAAAATTGTGTAAATTCTTTTTGCAAAAAGAATATATTATATTAAATGTTGGTTCTTCGATATTCATGAATTTTAAAGGATCAAGTATTTGAATAAAACTATAAGAATTAAAGGATGGACACCAAAGGAGCATGAATACAAGCCAGCTTCACAAAAGAAATTTGACATTTCAAAAGAAAAGTAAAAAAGAAGACTCAAAGAAGCCTTGTCTATTTTTGATAAAGATCCCAGTTCTGAGAAGATAATGGAGTTATTAGACACTACATCATCACAAAACAGTGAACAAAGTAAACAAGAGAATATCTTCTTTAATAAAAAAAAGAGCCAACAAGACTTCAATAGAAAGTTAGACCCGAAAGAAAAAGGATAAACAAGTCAAAAAAGGACAAAGCAAACATTCTAGCTATGAATACTGTTTTTTTTAGCTACGTGTAAGAATTACCAACACGTGTAAATTTTTTTAGATACATGTAATAATTGTAGTTACGTGTAACACAAAGGGTGTGCATTAGTGTAAGCACACTTGTAACATAGGTAATGCGTGCTAGAAGTTAGTCAACATTTTTTTAGCCCTATTTAAGGCTTTCAACTTGTATCAGTAAAAGGCATGCAAACATTGCCCCTATAGAAAACTTTGTATGACACTCTCTCTCCCCCATACTCCCATTTCCATTTCAACTTTTCATTTCCTATCTACTATCTCTCTTCCCTAAATAAATAAATAAATATTGTAACTATATATTTTTTCTACTGCTTTTATTTATTTTGCTTTAATATTTTAAAGTTTAAAATTTTATATATTGCATTTAATTTTTCCTTACTATTTTGTTTCAAGTATATTTAAATTTTGTTTTAAGAATTTATATGGTCTTGCTCCTCCCCGTTACTCTGTCAATTTTTTTGTAGTTGTACATCCTGGAACCCGATTCATCCTAAAAGCTGGTATCACAACAAAGTAGGCCTGAAATGGTATGGGTAGGAGTGACTAAGTCCCCGCGTTTCCCTTAAGTCGGCGGTTGAAGTTAGGTTGCTCCCAGTATGATAATTTCTTAGTTGAGTAGGTATCATTCTTCTTCCATTGTATTGTTAGTTTTATTCCTTAAATTAAGGTAACCAGTTAATCGGGTTTAGACGTTGGTAAGTTCGTACTTTTTTATTAGAGTAGCCTAGACTGTGTATGTTGTAGGGCCGGACCTGGGAGGTGTTCCTGTCGCCAAGGCTAGAAGAATAAAATTATAGAAAATTAGTAGAAAATGACCAGTAAATGCTACCGTAACAACCCAAAATTTTTTAAAACTTTATCGATGCATAGTTCACTGATTTCAAACTTGGTTGGTGTGCTTTATGGTTTTCATGTGTCTCATTCATCAAGCCATGAGGAAAGGAGTCTCATTGGTTAACCTTTTCATGAGAATCATTGGAATGATCAATTTTAACTAGTCATATATCTTAGCACAAGAAGAACTGGGTGATCCATGACCTATAAAATTGAAGATCTTTGAGTTAGGTTTCCTATGGACTTGGTTTCACTTGATTTAGAGTTCAGATGAAAAAGTTATAACCTTTTTAGTAAAGTTTCCTGCACAGGGATTTAATCTGGAAATTGGCGATGGCACAGCATGACGGGACCCTAAATGGGTCGTGAGCCTTTAGATGGTCGGTGTGAAGGTCCCTTCTGACCTTCCATGGGGCGTAATGAAGTTCTTTGTGATAGTCCTGACTTAAGGATTGGTTTTAAGTATAAGGTTAGCATTTCGGAGTTTATGTCAACGAGACAGAAGCCCTCACGAGATGTTTGAGCCTTGACAATTCGTGTGGCTTCATGGTGCCAAAGATTGGCTGGAAATAGGCCAAGTGAGGTTCTACAGATCGATTTAATGTTCGTGTGAGGCCTCACAGTCCGTGTAGCCTTCTGTATGGGTGTAGGAGTGAAATTTGTTTTAAGTATGGAATTACCCTCTCGGACCTTCATCAGTGAAGATTTTTCTAAGTATTACTTGACGGAAGGGTGGACGACCCATGCAACCTTACACAGTCCGTGTAGTGGGTCATCCAGATGACTCCTAGCAGCCTTTTAAGACTCGCTCATTAAAGATTTAATTCTAATTTTGATGATTTTCTAAGGTCATTTTAGTCTTCCTAAGCCCTCCTAAACATATGAATTAGCCTATACACCTTCATTTCTATTCAAATTCATTTCCAACACTTAGAATATTTAAACTCTCTCATCTAAAAGCTCCTTTCAAGTGAGACTTGGAAATTCAACTTAGAAATTCAAGGAAATCTTCTACTTTAATCATTTTCTCCCTAAAGCTTCTAGCTAATCAAGGTATGTAGGATGACTCATGGTCCTCTTTCAACCATGAAGACCCAAAACCCTTTTACACTTGAAATTATGAAATTTAATCTTACTTTAAATATGAGTCTTTAAGTTTATTGTTGATTTGATTAAATTAAAGTATGGGTTGTACTTATTTCATTATTTTAAAGTGATTTAAGTTCAATTATCATGAATTGCATTGATATTAGAAGATTCAATTATGCATGTCCCTTTAAGTCTTCAATTCAATCATGGGTAGTATGAATTATATTTTAACTTATGAATTTCATTATAATTTAAGAATGAATCTACCTTATTATGATGATTTACATGTTAATCTCTATTGCCCATGTTATTCTATCACCATTCATTGCATTTGTCTTTACGAGCATGGATTTTATGAAGCTTATGATGCGGGCTAAGTCCCAAAGATGTTTATGACTATGTTTTCAAGCAAAAACTGGGTATGACAAGATTGTGATCACACTATGTCTATGATATGCCTCTTTGAGCAAATAATGGGTTTTTAAACCATATGTATATGTATAAAAGAAGCATAGGATTGAGGTTGGAGGTGGGGTGGACCATCTCCAAGGATTTATACTCCTTTTCATCAAACTATGTCCTAAACATAAGTTCATGTTTATGCCACTTATGAGATTATTATGTTAAGAATGGATTTACCTTTGGCAAGTAGGTCACCTTTTTATCCGTTGTGGGGTAAACAATGGAGTTTCAAGTTATAGCTCACTTGATTTTATGTCGGTTGAGGTCCCATCCCCATTATGTCTATATGACTATGCATTCATGCATCATGGATTTTATGGCATATTGATATTATATTCTTTCTTATATTCTTCTTTTCTATATATATGCACTTGTCATCTGACATTGGTTTACAGGTTGTTCATGTCATATGCTATGCATGCCCGCGTACTTAGTACATTCAAACATACTAACACATACTCTTTTGCCTGCATGATCTAACCATGTAGGGACTAGAGACTACATCTATCCACCTCTTGACAATTATCTTGGATCTTTGAGTATCATTTTGGTGAGTCCTATGTTCTAGGGACAACGTCCACCTTCTATTTAGCTCTTATGTTATGTTGATTATATTCTTACTTTGAGGGTAATCCCGGGGAATATCTTGGCCCCCACCCTAATCTAGACTAGAGGTATTGTTGGATATCATGAAGTCTTTCGTATAGATATGTTATGTGTATACTTGAGATTCTATGGTTATGTATTATGCATGGATGAGATGATTATGGTTATGTTGTTATGACATTATTAATGGAAATGTGTATATGTGGAAAGTCCCAAGTCCCAAGTCCCTTCTTATCCCCATAATGTGAGTCATACTTACCCGTCCTTTAGAATTTATTTGCTAAATGCTATGTGATTCATGCAAATTCCATCCCCGATGTTATCCCCATTGCTTGAGTCCAAAGTTCTGTAACCCCTTAGAATTATGTGTTTATCATTTAATTGTGTGATTCTAAACCAATGATGTGTAAAATGATGCAAAAAAGCTTGATTGAGGACTCTCGGGTTCTCATTCTCCATGTCATTCCTAAGCCCTAATGTCGGGTCGTGACAAAGATGGTATCAAAGCACTAGGTTTATAAATGGTCCTCAGAGTCCAACATTTCGGGTGAAGTAGAGTCTTCTTCATGCATGTGTTGTGCACCATACCTATGAGTGAGATGCTATGACGACCTTTTGGGAATTGTCTCACTTCATTATTTCTTATGTGGTGCTATGAACGATTTCATAAGATTTTCTTATTTTGATGGTGTTCTTGTCACTCTTTCAGAAGATTCCTCTACGAATAGCCCCTCTCCTTAGGCCCTGATTAATGAGGAGCAAGTCCCTCAAGAGCCCATGGGAGAGCAAGTGACTCATACTGAATTCAAAAATATTGTTGCTATATTGGCTCAAGTGGTGACTAACCAAGCCCGACCGACTAATCCTCCTCTTGGTCACACTCCAGGCTCTAGAGTTCTTTGGTTCAAAAGCTAATAAGGATGCCCAAGACTTTATTGATGAGCTCTCTAAGGTGTTAACTATTATGGTGTGAGTTCCGAAGAGAGAGCTGAACTAGTTGCCTATCAGTTAAAAGATGTGGCTCATGTATGTATACTCAATAGTTGGTTCAGAGGGTTGTTGTTGTCAAGGTTGATTGGGAAGAGTTCAAATTTGCTTTCCTAGACTATTTCTTCCCTTTTGAACTTAGGGAGGCCAAGATGACTGAATTAATCAATCTCAAGCAAGGTGGCATTACTGTGAAAGACTAATACCTCAAGTTCATAAGCTCTCAAGGTATGGTCCAATGTAAGTGTTTGACCCCCATGCTAAAATGCACAAGTTTATTTCTGGGGTCTCTGATTTGGTTGTGAAGGAGTGTCATACGACTTTGCTTATTTGGGGAATGGACATTTCCAGGATTTTGACCTATGTTAAGCAAATTAAGGGGGAGAAACTCAAGGAGAGGAGGGTGAATGATTCTAAGATATCCCAGTATGATGGTGGTTTCTCTAACTCTAGGAGTAGTGGTGGAATTTGTCACTTCCAACAGGGCCAAGGTTTAAATACGAGGTTTGCCAATGCTATAGTGCCTCCTCTTAAGGCACAGGTTGGAGGTGGACCATTGCCTCCTCGATGTGACAAATATGGGAAAGTTTATTCCAAAAAGTCCTTGTGGAGATTGGGTGCTTGCTACGGGTGTAGTGATGTGGGCCACAAAGTTACTGACTATCGTAATGTTGCTAAGAAAGGTCAAGGATTAGAAGCTTAGGGTGGTCAGGTCCAACCAAGGATTCCTTTAGATGATGCTCCTATAAACAATAAGTTATATGCCTTGCATGCTCATTAAGAAGTTGAGGAGACTCCGGATGTGGTGAATGGTATGTTAAAAGTCTTTGATTTTTATATTTATGCTTTGCTTGATCTAGGTGCAAATTTATCTTTTGTGAACCTCTGTTGGATGTTAAGTTTGGTTTGAGTCCTAAAATTTTAAGGGAGCCTTACTCAGTTTATAATCTCATGGGTGAGTCTATTATTTCCCAAAGACACTATCGGGGTTTGCCCATTTCAGTCTTGCATAAGGTCCTTCCTGGTGATCTAGTAGAGATTGAAATGTTTGATTTTGATATTATTCTTTTGATGGATTGGTTATATGATTTTTATGCTTTTGTTGATTGTAGAATTTAGAAAGTTAAATTTTAGATTCCTAATGAGCCTATTTTAGAATGGAAGGGGTAGTGACTCTGTTGTTAAAGGTTGATTTATTTCCCATCATAAATATCAGAAGATAATTTCTAAGGGGCGCATCTATCATATTGTGAGGGTTAGATATGTGGAGTATGAATCACCTACTCTTGAGTCGGTTCTAGTGGTTAATGAATTTCTAGATATGTTTTTCAAAGATTTGCCTGGTATTCCTCCCTATAGGGAAGTGGTTTTTGGCATAGATATCCTTCTAGAGACTCAACCTATTTTCATTCCTCCTTATCGTATGGCCCTGAATGAGTTAAAGGATCAGTTGAAAGGCTTAGTGGAGAAAGGCTTTATTAGGCTAAACATTTCACCTTGGGGTGCTCCTGTGTTATTTGTAAGGAAAATGGATGGGTCACTTCTTATGTTAATTAACTATCGACAATTGAATAAGATAATCATCAAGAATAAGTACCCATTGCCTAGAATCGATGGCTTATTTGATCAATTTCAAGGAGCGACTCATTTCTCAAAGATAGATATTTATTGTGACTATGATCAATTGATGGTGAGAGAGTGTGATACCCTAAGATAACCTTTTGAAATAGGTATGGGAATTTTGAATTTGTGGTAATGTCATTTGGTTTGACCAGTGCTCCTGCTGTGTTTATAGATCTTATGAATCAGGTGTTCAAACCATTCTTTGATAGTTTTATGGTTGTCTTATTGATGATATCCTGATTTACTCCCGAAGTGAGCAAGAGCATATGGGTCACTTGAGGTTGGTTTTTCAGACTTTGAGGGAGAAGTAATTATTTGCCAATTTTAGTAAATGTGAGTTTTGGTTGGGTGAAGTTATTTTTCTTAGTCATGTGGTATCTGGTGATGGTATTAAGGTTGATCCTAAGAAGACTCAAGTGGTAAAGAATTGGCCTAGTCCATTGACTCCTTCTAATATTCAAAGTTTCCTTAGGTTGACTAGTTATTATCGGAAGTTTGTTGAGGGTTTCTCATCCATTTTATCCCCATTGACATAGTTGACTCAAAACAAGGCCAAGTTTGTGTGATCGGATGAGTGTATGAAGAGTTTTCAGACTTTGAAGGATCGACTCACATCGACTCCTATTTTAACTCTACCAAATGGCTTAGATGAGTTTATGGTATATTGTGATGCTTCTCATATTGGGTTGGGTTGTGTGCTTATGCAACATGGTAAGGTGATAGCTTATGCATCGAGTTAATTCAAGGTGCATGAACGAAACTACTGAACTCATGATCTTGAATTTGTGGCAGTAGTATTTTCTTTAAGGATTTGGAGACACTACTTTTATGGGGTCCATGTTGATGCTTTCACCGATTATAAGAGTTTGCAATATATGTTCACCCAAAGAGATCTTAACTTGAGACAAAGGTGATAGTTAGAGCTACTTAAAGACTACGACATGAGTGTTCTACATCATCCCGGCAAGGCGAATATTGTAATCGATGCTCTTAGTAGGTTATCCATGGGTAGTGTGTCTTATGTTGATGAAGGGAAGAAGGAGTTGGTAAAGGGTGTGCACCATTTGTCTAGGTTGGGTGTTAGATTGGCTGACTCCAATGATGGTGGTATTCTTGTTCGAAATGGGCATGAGTCTTCCTTGTGTAAAGACCCAAATTATTTTAAAACTCTTTATGGTTGGTCTTGTATGATGGTATAATGTTCATGGTTGAGTTTTGGTAGCCACAGGTTGAGTTTAAGTGGCCGAACGCAAAATGGACCATTTGGTGGCCTAGAGAGGTAATTTGGACAGTGAAATTTGAGATAGGATAAATTTTGATATGGGTTGAGCCATGTGG
This sequence comes from Solanum aculeatissimum, assembly GCA_038996855.1. NCBI lineage: Eukaryota > Viridiplantae > Streptophyta > Magnoliopsida > Solanales > Solanaceae > Solanum > Solanum aculeatissimum. Next base: position 10,961 of record JBCEWC010013693.1, read on the forward strand.
GATGCTAAATATCAAATTGAATCTCTTTGATTTAGCTTCTCAACACAACAGGTTTCACTCGATTCTGAGTTCGGATGAGAAATTTATGGCCTGAACAGTGGGGTTGCCTGAAATTCAGAAGACATTGGAGATAGACCCTGAAAAGGGCCCTAGGCAAGAGCCACGGACCGTGAGCTTTGACACGGTCTGTGTGGGGCTCCGTGTCAAGGTCCAGAGAGCTAGGGGTGGCCAGGAACCACCCCAGGACACAAGTCATAGGCCACGGACCACCCCACGGTCCGTGAGCCAGTAGACGGTCCGTCAAGTTCACGGGCACTGTAGCTGCCGTGTGACCCTATGTGGCAGTTTAAAGTCCATTTTATTAAAGGTATTTTTGTGATTTAATATATTCCTAAGCCTCTTTTAAGTCCCCTAAGGTCCCTAAAACCTTAAGAACATAACATTAACTATATATCTCCCTTCAAAACACTCTCAAACTTCATCAAATTCTCTCCAACCTCTTGATAACCATTGTTGAAGATTCAAAGAAAATTTGGAGAAAACATTCAATTCTTGATTTTCTACGCAATTAAAGTGTTTGGTATAAGGTATGTGGGATTTAAATTCATGGATTCTTCCATCCATGAAGCCTAAGAACCCTAATCTTTAAATTATGAATTTTTACGTTTTACTTAGTTATGGGTTCTCTTGATTTTGCAAAACTCTCTTGACTTTTGGTGTTCGCTATAGACTTTAGGTTACATTCTTGTGAATTCACTTTTGAAATTTATTATTTACTCCATTAAAGTATGAAGAACTAGTATTGCATGTGTTTATCTTGAATTTTGATGCATGGGTAAGTCTTGTCGAGTTTTACTTTGAAATTTTCATATGAATTTGATGAAGTAAAGTTTGAATTGTAAATTAAAGTTTTGAATTCCGTTACCCATGCTTTGATCCATTCATTCATGGATTGCATTGGATAAGAGTTTGATGAAACTCTAGTTTTGGAGAAATTCTTGATATGAATTTGGATATGTCTAGGGTTATGATCACAATGTCTCTTTGATTGACTCTATGAGTCCTTTGGGTGCTTGCACCGTTTGTTTTGGTTTGGATTTTGTAGAATGAGCTACATCCTTTTGCATTGGTTTTTAATGGTTTTGAAACTCTTGATTTGGTTTGAAGTATATTGACTTGAAACATTTGGATTTTTCGAAAATATGTTCTAATGATGCATGAATTGAAAAGTATGGTTAGTTTCGGGTTTTGAAGAGCATTGGTATGTATATATATATTCCCATGGGATCCGACTTAGTACCGAGGGAATGGGCATTCACCCTTTCCGTCAAACCATGTGCCACCATGGGATTGCCCCATATTGGGAGCCTTGTTTTGATACCCCTTGGTTAAGGGAGGTTTGGGATCTACTTGGCAAGTAGTCTGTTCCAAGTGCTCGCTTGGTCCTACTTTGATTCGGTTGAGGTCAAATCCCCGAAATTTTAATATTGATAGGTTGCATTTCATGCATCATGACATAAGCATCTTGTTATATATATTCTTTTGGCTAAGTGCACTCTCTTCGAACTAAGTGTCCCCTTGTCATATCGTAGTCACGCTTCCATGTCATATGCATTACATGCCCGCATACTTAGTGCTTTATTATGCTAACCCATACTTTTTTCTATATGCTCTAATCATGTAGGTGTAGGTGACGAGTTTTATCTACCTACCGACGAGCTTTGATATTGAAGCTATCTGTTAGTGGTGAGCCCTTCTTCCAAGGGTAATAGTCGCCTTTCCTCTAGTTATTAGTAGTTTACTCTTGTTTTAGTTTGAATTTTGAGGTTGAGCTCAGACTTGTCGTGGGCCCCGTCACTCTATTAGAGGTATGTGTTGGACCTTTGACACTCTTGTCATCTTATGTGTTGGCTAGTTAACTTTGACTTTATGTATATCGTATGAATGACTTTAGCTTGGTATTTGATCATGTTTTTAGAAGTTGAGCTCGTTATTGAGAAATTCTAATCTATTGAATTATGTGCTATGCTTCCACATTCTTTGAGCAAATGATGAGTTTAGATGCTATGATGGCCTGATCGAGAGCCTTCGGGTTCTTTTTTGCCATGTCACATGTAGACCCACTAACCGGGTTGTGACAAAGATGGTATCAGAGCCTAAGTTTATAATGGTCCTTGGAGTCCCACATGGCTCGTCCAGTAGAGTCTTGTTCATGAGTATGATGCGCGCTATACCTATGAACGAGAGGCTATGGTGACGTTTTAGGAATTTTTCAATTCATTGTTCCATTCTATCGTGCTTAAGTTATGAAAGTGTTCGTTCCTAAATGGGTGCTTTTGTTGTTCGTTCAGAACATGCCTCCAAGAAGAGCAAGAGCTCCCGCCCCTTTTCAGGCTCCCGAGAATAAAGAGCAGCGGTCACACGCCGAGTTCCGGAATATTGTATCCATGTTGGCTCAAGTAGTGGCGAACCAAGCTAAACCGGTTGCTCCTGCTGTTGGAGGTACTCTGACATCCCGGGTGCGGGACTTCACCCGGATGAAGCCTCCAGAATTTCATGGGTCTAGGGTTGAGGAATACACACAGGAATTTATTGATGAACTCACGAAAGTGCTGGGTATCATGGGCGTGAGTGCAGAAGAGAAGGCAGAGTTGGATGTCTATCAACTGAAGGATGTGGCCCAGGTTTGGTACAATCAGTGGCTTGAGGAGAAGCTAAGGGGTGCTGAGGTCACATGGGATGAATTCAAAGTGTCTTTCCTTGACAGGTTTTTTCCTCTTGAACTTAGGGAGGCCAAAATGACTGAGTTCATTAACTTGAAACAATGGAATATGATGGTGAGGGACTATACACTCAAGTTTACAAAGCTGTCAAAGTATGCTCCTATGTTGGTGGCAGACCCTCTAGCTAGGATGCACAAGTTCATATCAGGCGTTTCAAACTTAGTGGTGAAGGAGTGCAGAACAACAATCCTCGTTCATAACATGGACATTTCCAGGCTCATGACTTATGCTGAACAGATAGAGGGGGAAAAGCTTAAAGAAAGGAGAATGGGAGAGGCGAAAAGGGCCCAACTTGAAGGTGGGTTCACTAATGTTAGAGGTGGTTATGGACAATTCCAACAGGGCCAAGGTTCTGGTGTGAAGATTGAAAATCCTCGGGTTACCCCTACTAAGGCACCAGTTGGTAGTGGCCAAAGGGCCTCTCATTGTGGTACTTGTGGTGGCAATCATTTTGGTGAGTGTTGACGGGTTTCTGGTTCTTTCTATAGTTGTGGTAGTCTGGACCACAGGGTCTTCAATTGCCCGAAGAATCCAAAGAGAGATCAAGTTGCTCCTGGTGGATCAAGGGCCACCCAAGGCTTCGGTTTCCAATTCTCTTAGGAACAACCGGTTCTATGCACTTCATGGTCGTCAAGAGGTATAGGATACTCCAGATGTTTTCACGGGTATGTTACAAATCTTTAACTTTGATGCATATGCATTGTTAGATTCGGGTGCTAACTTGTCATTTTTGACTCCTTTACTGGCCTTAAAATTTGGTTTAAATCCTGAGACTTTTAGGGAACCTTATTCAGTGTATACCCCTGTTGGTGAGTCCATTATTGCTCGTAAGGTGTATAGGGGTTGTCTGGTTTTTGTGATGCATAGGGTATATTCAGGTGATCTCGTTGAACTTGAGATGTACGATTTTGATGTGATATTGGGGATAGACTGGTTGTACGCTTCTTATGCCTCGGTAGATTGCTGAACTAGACAAGTTAGATTCCAAGCCCCCAATGAGCCTGTGCTTGAATGCAAGGGTAGTAGTTCGGTGGTCAAAGGTAGGTTTATTTCCTATCTCAAGGCCCGAAAGAAGATTGGTAAGGGGTGTATCTATCATATAGTGAGGGTTAGAGATGTCGAAAGTGAGACACCTAGGCTTGAATCGGTTC
>JBCEWC010013694.1:0-14890 GCA_038996855.1 Solanum aculeatissimum
GCCAGATTTATTTCTTCATTGAATTCTCTATCCCTTGGATTCATAAATGGATCCCTGAATTCGGTTATACCGAACAAAGCATTCCTTGCTTATATCGTATTTTCTACAATAACTTTTGGGACAAATTGATAAAAATGGATCCTAAAACTAAAAAATTATATGGCCAAGAGTTGTTAGATACTATCACAGAACAAGTTGAAAACTACTCAGTTATGGATCAACAGGACTCAGTTATAACTACACCTGTTAAGCACATTGCCAGAAAAATCTCCTATCAACAAGGAGATAAGGACAAGATGATTGCAGAATATCTAGACCGAGTTAAACAAGATTTAATGGCTAATATCAACCAATATGAAAAATCAGACACTTCGATGAAAAGTGCTAGTATTTCAAGTGAAGACAATGAAGAATTGGCCGGATTCGGACCAAAACTGCCTGATATACATATTCTTTAGGATACAGAACTGCATGATGTTGAAAAATTCGTTCAAACAATGAAAGACATGGATAAAAGAGACAAGAAGTGACAACAGCCATCACTAAAAGTGACACCCGTCGTCAAATCAAATAAAGTGACAATGACAGTCACTTTGAACAGTGATACTGTTCACTACTGTATAAAGGACCCATATATGGGCCCCGTGATACTGTAGAAGATTCTTTTTCGTTTCTATATATACTCTTTTAGTTTCAGAAGGGAAGGTAGAGTTTTAAGTTTCTGTTTTCAATTTTCTCTCTCTTAGTTTGTAATACTCCAGTTGTAATCAAGAATTGTAAGTAATAAACATATTACTATCCTACTCCGGCGTCGTCCCCGACAGCCAAAGGTACTACTCTTCTCTTCTATTGTTTCTTTTAATTTCCTGTTATTCTGCCGTGACTATGTCCGGCTAGGATATTCATATCTATGTCAAGTAACTTAACATTCATAGCCTAATATGTATAAAGGTCCAGACTTTATCAAAATATCGGTATTCAGTTAATATTTTCTGGCTTGGTTCCGAGATGGTGGCACTGTCAGATCTTACACTACTTTTGTTGGCTTTGTCTTTGTGACTACGTTTAGCCAGCTGTGAATCTAAAGCCCAGAAGTTGTTTGAAAAGGGCGTGAAATTTCACAGTTAGAACTGCTAAACACATGGGCTCAACTTAAGTATGTATAAGATCTCGACGGGCTCCTTGCTTGGGTAAAGGGACTAAGTCCTTCCATACAGCCACCAAATACGATTGAATACTTGTCTATTTCGATTCGGATATTTTACTGACCGCGCGGATTACCGCCAGTTTTTAAGATTACGGGTATTATTTGATTTGGTCTGGATAGTAGCAGGCGGACTACCGCTAGCTACCACCCGATCCTGTCATATAAAATATTAAATATAGAATCTTATAGATATAATACAACTATACAAGTTAATAACTTAACAATTTAAAAAAAAAACCGGTTGAAATCGGTTCCGGTACCGGTCCGATCCGATTCCAACCCGGTACCTATAGGACTGGTCCAGAACCCCCCCCCCCCCCCCCGAATTTCCGGTAGAACTGATTCCGATACTTTAGGGGAGTTTACGGAACCGATTCCAATTCCAGTAAAACCGGTCCGTTTGGAACCGATCCGGTCCGTTACCACCCTTAGTTTAATATTAATTGAATTAGATTTGATGAGTAACGACTGGTAATTAAATAAAATAAAACTTCTGTACTTCAAAGATTATTAGTACATGGCCAGCTGTTAGCATCACATGATTGATAATGCCTCTGACATCAATGAGTTATGTATTAGTTATACTCTACAAATTTCAGTATCGAAACTAACTATATAGAGTGGCGGAGGCACACATAGTAATGGGTGATCAGTCAAACGCTCTTTATAAAAAAAAATATATATGTATATAAAATTATTTCAAATATATATATTGGAAGTTCTCCTTTCGATTTGGAGGAGATTGGATTCGTGTTAGAAGAATTACAGAAAAATTGTAAGTTTTGAGGCATGAAAGATCACTATCGTTCAAGAGTAAGGATTAACAAGCAATGCTCTATCAGGATATAACAAAGCACAAACAATATATGCAATCGAACTAGTTTACATCATGGAATTCATCTTATTTATAGAGTTTGTTAAAGAGTCTTTTCTAAACAAATACTACTTTTCTGTTTAATTAAATAATAAATAAATAAATTACAAAAATAGAGTCATTTAGATATATGATTAAATATATATAAATATTTTTACTCAATTATTTAGACTAAATGGACTAGGCCTTATTAAGTTAATTAAATTGTTGAATTAATTTTACCTTTATTAATTAAGAGTAATGCAAAGAATATAAATCAAATATGTTACATAAGAGAGTAATATATGTTTCAAAACAAAAAAAGAAAAAGAGAGTTTCTGTTAATGTGAAATAATGGTTCTTTAATACCATTAATATTCATTATTCATTTTTCAAATCCAACTCTTTTTTTTTTAGCTTCTCCCTTTGTAAATCCTATATAAGAAGTGTGGTTGGTGAACACAAGAACGCACCAACAAAAGGAAAAGGAACTAACTTTCTCCTTTCTTTTTCTTGAATATTTTTGGGCAATTGATTTTTGGACAATCTTCAAACTTTCAGTCAAGAGTGTACATGTTTGAGAGTAACTGTAAAATCTTGGCGAGAGACTAGCTAGAATGATTTGCACCGGAGTCGGGCCAAAATCACTTTCAAGGCAGTGTCTTGTCACGACGCAGTATTTGTAATAAGTTATTTAATTTTAATCCAATATCAATATTGTTGGGGGGTTTTCAATAAAGCGATATTCTTACATACGATATTAAGAAATGGCTATTTTCTTGAACAAAACTTTTCCTGATTTGTCAAAGCTTGAGGCTTTGAATGGAAACAATTTTAAATGTTGATCACAAAAACTTTTGATTTTCATTGTATAATTAATTAGAAGTTGATTATGTTTTATTTAATAAACCCTCCAAAGATGGTTCTAACACTACTATTGATTCTAACGATATTTTAACTGTTGATGACGCTAGTTTGTAAAAGATAACAAAACTGTTAGAGGACATTTGTTGAATCACATGACTAATTCTTTATTTGATTTATTTGTTACATATAAATCTGCTAAGGAAATATGGGATAGTTTGAAAAAGAAATATGATGTTGACTATGCAGGAAAGAAAAAATATGTTGTTGATCAATGAATTAAATTTCAAATGGTTGACAGTAAGTCAATCATGGAACAAGTTCACAAATATGAGAACTTGATTGTTGATGTTCTCAACGAGAACACGAAGATGTGTGAGATTTTTTAGGCTAATATTTTGTTTGAAAAATTTCCACTATCTTGAAGTGATTACAGAAATCAATTAAAACATAAGAAAAAGAATTTAACTGTTCAAGAATAACAGTCACATGAGGACTGAGGAGGTAAATTATCTCAATGATAAGATGGAAGCACTTTCTCTTTTTTCTCCTAAAGCTAATCTTGTGGAATCTTCTAGTACTATTGTTAAAGACAAATAGAAGAAAGAAAAGGTGAAGAAGTAAAAACACTTCAACAAACTGGAAAAACAAATTAAAGAAATCAAAGAACCTTATTTTATTTGTGGAAAACTTGGTTATAGGGTTGTTCAATGCTATAAAAAAAAAAAGGACAAAAATCCAAGAAAGAAAGACAAGGTGATGTCCAAGCTCATCTTGTTGAGGGTAATGAAGTGATTGTTGTTGTAGTCATTGAGGTAAATCTGATGGTTAATAAGACAGACTGGGTGTTAGACACAGGTGCTTCAAGACATTTTTGTGTCAACAAGGAGTTATTCTATGAACTTGAGGAGTCCAATGATGATGAATGTATTTATATAGGTAACTCCACTTTTGCTGGAGTTATGCGTAAAGAAATTTTTTTACTTAAATTAATTTTTGAAAAAACTTTAACCTTGAACAATTTTTTGTACGGACCCTCCCTCAAAACCTAGTTTTCGGAGCAGTTCTCAACAAAGCAGGCCTTAAACTTATTTTTGAAGCTAATAAAATAATTATTTCTCATGGAGAAAACTTTGTTGGGAAGGAATATCTTAGTGAAGGTTTATTTGTACTAAACATTGTTCAAGAGATTGTCAATAATGCAAGTATTTCAAATTCTGCTTATATTGTTGAGTCAATTAATTTGTGACATGGTAGATTAGGTCATGTTAATATTGCTTCTATTAAAAGACTTGGGAAAATAAAATTAATTCTTATAATAAAAAATTGATGATTTTTCTAAATGTCTCGTGTGTGTAGAAGCAAAGCATTCCAAGAAACCTTTCAAACCTATTATTGATCGAAAGACTGAATTAATTGAACTAGTACATTTTGACTTAGCAGATTTCAAGAATACTATTAACAAAGATGTCAAAGGGTATTGTATTACCTTTGTTGATGATTTTTCTAGATACAACAAGGTATATCTTCTTAAGTCTAAAGATGAGACTAAAAATAAGTTCTTGAAATTCAACGCCGAAGTGAAAAATCAATTAGGTAAGAATATCAAGAGATTTAGATTTGATAGAAGTGGTGAATATAGTTTCAAAATTCTAGAGGATATTTGTGAGAAAAATGATATCATACATGAGGTTAGTGCTCCTTATACTCCCCAAAAAAATAGTGTAGTCGAACTAAAAAATAGGACCCTCAAGAAAATGATGAATTTTATGCTTTTAAATCTTGGTATATCTGAAAATATTTGGGGGAAAGTTGTCTTGTTTGCATGTTATATTCTTAATAGAGTCCCTTATAAGAAGTTAAAAAAGACCTCATATGAATTGTGGAATGAATATGCTCCTAACTTGAAATTTTTAAAAGTATGGGGATGTTTGGCTAAGGTTGATTTAATTACATGGTTTTAAACGACTAAATGTAGGTTCTAAGATTTATGACACTGTCTTAATTGACTATACTTAAAATAATGTTGCTTATAGATTTATGTCTTTGAATGACCATACAATTTGTGAATCTAGAGATGCAGAATTTTTTGTGCATATTTTTCCTTTGAAAAATAATATGTCTAGTGATTTGCAAAATAATACTTCTACATCAATGTCTGTCAATTCTCATGTTGTTCCTTCTTTTGATGTTATTTCTAATGAGCATGAAAATGAACTTAGAAGGAGTAAAAGACGAAAAATTCATACTAGCTTTGGTCCTGATTTCATTACTACCTTCTCGATCGAAAATTTTGATATTGATGTCTGACGAATTAGTGTCTATCTACTTAATAGAAGAAGACCCTAAGAATTATGATGAAGCAATGAGATCAATAGATGTGATGTTTTGAAAAAAGGCTAGTAAAAGTGAATTAAACTCTATAGTTTCTAATCACACTTGGGATTTGCATGATTTGCCTAAATGTTGTAAACCCATAAATAGCAAGTGGATATTTAAAAAGAAATTGAGACCTGATGATACAATTGACAAATATAAGGATAAATTTGTGATTAGGGGTTTTAACCAAAAAAAAGGTGTTGATTATTTTGATACTTATTCTCCTATGACTAAAATAGCGACCATTAGAGCTCTTATTACTTTAGCCGCTATTCATAGTTTAGTGAAAACTATATTTTTAAATGGTGATTTAGAGTAAGAGATGTATATGACTCAACCTGAGGGTTTTGTGGTCCCTAAACAACAGGATAAAGTATGAAAATTGAGAAAGTTCTTGTATGGACTAAAACAAGCACCCAAGTAGCGGTATGAAAAGTTTAACACTACATTAGTGAATAATAATTTTATTGTCAATTCATTTGATACTTGTATTTATTCTAAAATAATAGGTGTAGATTGTGTGATCATATGTTTGTATGTAGATGACATGCTAATCTTTGGTCATAATGTGAATGTTATTAATGAGACTAAGAACTTTTTGTCTTCTAAGCTTGAAATGAAAAATGTTGAAGAAACGGATGTGATTTTGAGGATTAAAATCAAAAGAACTATTAATGATTTCTCTTTGTGTCAGTCTCGTTACATTGAAAAGATGTTGAAAAAGTTTAATTATTTTTATGCAATTCCAGTGAGAACTCTTTATGATCCTAGTTTACACTTGAGAAAGAATAAAGAATCTAGTGTTTCTCAAACTGAATATGCTAAAATAATTAGGATTCTAATGTTTCTTATGAATTATACTCGGCCTAATGTAGCTTATGTTGTTAGCAGATTGAGTAGATATACTCATAATCCTAGTAGTGAGCACTGGAATGTTCTTCATCGCTTGCTAAGATATTTGAGAGGAACTATGGATTGGTGTTTGCATTTTAATAAATTTCTTACTGCCTTAGAAGAATTTTGTGATGCAAACTAGGTAACTGAAAATGATGAAGTAAGCTCCACTAGCTAGTAGTTATGTGTTTACTTTGATGCTGGTGTTATTTCTTGAAAGTCTTCTAAATAAATTTGTATAGCACAGTCTACCATGAAATTGAATTAATTGCTCTCAAATTGACAGGGCAAAAAGCTGAGTGGTTGAAGAATCTTTTGGCAGATGTACCATCATCATGGGGAATATGAGCTTCACTGGTCTCTCTTCATTGTGATTCACATACAGCAATTGAAATTTTTAAAAATAGTGTATACAATGAAAAAAAGAGACATATTTGCATCAGACATGGTGCAGTTAAAAGTTATTGAAACTGAGTATTATTTTCTTGGAATATGTAAGATCCAAAAGAAATTTGGCGGATCCTTTGACCAAGGATTTGACAAGAAAAATGATCTTTGAAACATCGAGGGGGATGGGCCTAAAACTCAATGATTGAGGTAGTGTGGTGGACCTATTAGGCCTCAATATACACCACATTTTCTATCCCTATGTCGTGAGGCAATGCTTTAGAAGGTTGAGCTTATTTTTCTCTTAATGATTCTATAGCCTTCATAGACTCGTCGGAATCACCTACGTGAGTATAAAGGTGTGGTCGCTTTTTATGAAAGACTTAGGTCATCTTTCTAGAGCACTCATAAGACTCAAGGTGTGTGTGCATGACCATAAAAGCACTTTATTTGTATCGCGGAGGTTGCTTAAAGAATTAAGGATATGGTATGTGTTATGAGGGTCTCAACATGTATCCATTCAGTTTAAAAGTACTTCATTGTTTAGATATTAGTTGTTGTCTCATTTCACTGTGTTAATTCAAATTGAAATATATTGATACTTAAGTACATGTTCCTTCCTTTTGCCCAAATTTCGTTCTTTCTCTCTATCTTTGCATTAATGGGGGGTTATTGAGTTAATTCTATTGTTGAATTAATTTTACCTTTATTAATCAAGCGTAATGCAAAAAATATAAATCAAATATGTTACATAGGAGAACAATATACATTCCAAAAAAAAAAAAAAAAAGAGAGTTTCTATAAATATTATATAATGGTTCTTTAATACCATTAATATTCACTATTCGTTTCTCAAATTCAACTCTCTTTTTTCAATTCCTCCTTGTAAATCCTATATAAGAAGTGTGTTTGGTGAACATAAGAACACACCAACAAAAGGAAAAGAAACCAACTTCCTCCTTTCTTCTTCTTGAATTTTTTTGAGCAATTGGCTTTTGGGCAATCTCCAAACTCTCAGTCACGAGTGCACGTGTTTGAGAGTAATTGTGGAACCTTGGAGAGCGACCGGATAGAACGATTTGCACCGGAGTCGAGCCGCAATCGCTTTCAAGACAGTGATTTGCCACGACGCAATGCTTGTAATAAGTTATTTAATTCTAGTTCAATATCAATATTATAATATATTTTTTTCAACTCTTCATAATTGTATCACCTATGTGAGTCAATTTAAATTCATGTAAAGAGAAATTAGATATATATATAGTTGTGTATATTAAAAAACATAAGAGAAGAAACATAACTATTTGAAAAGTTGTGTTCATTTAAAATTATTAAAAGATTCTCATAGGGAAAACCAATGGATTCGTTCATTCTCATAAGTTTAAAAGAACAGACAATACTTCTCTGCTGCTCTGTCTAATTCCAAAAAAGTTTGTGGGAAGATTCTTTGGAAAAAAAGTTTCCAAAAGTATATATATCAATAAGTACAATTTTAGATTATGAATATTTTGATGTAGCTCATATTTATATATATGTAAGTGTACTAAATAACTGATGAAATAATATTTAATGATCTTGCAAATTAAGTGTTTGATGAGCTTTGTCACAATTAAAACTATAAGGATTCTTTCCACCTATGTGCACTTAAGTGATAGTTCATGTGTTTAAATTTATTTTTCTTTCTTTATTAGACTGTTTTAAAATAGTGCGTGTTTCTTTTTTAATTTTTTAATTTTAATTTTCACATGATATCTTTATAAGATCATAATATTAAAGGTTATTTTAGTACATTTTATAAATATTATGTTTAAATCACAAGATTCATAAGTTATTTTTATTTTTTGAAACATCATGTTAAGTCAAAATTAAATAAATTAATTAAAAGGAAGGGAGTAATATATATACACACATATGCACTTACATTTATGTTTTAAAATCTAGATTGTATAGAATGATTTTGCCAAATTTAATTAGTGTTGATTATTGCAATGATTTGTCTACTAATCATGGTAAATATTGGTTCTTGATCAGTGTGATTATTTTAAGTTCTTTATTATAAGGCCAAAAACACAAACGTATAGAAAATCCAAATTTTCTTCCAGTGTTGACAGACTAGATTTTTTTAAAAAAAAATCTTAATGAACAAAACAAAAGACAGTATATATAAATCCAAATTAAATGTATAAGTCCTTAAAATTCCTGGCCAAATTAAATATATGAATGGTGTAAAACTAGTGAATTGTATCCATTATTTCTCGAAGACATCATTAGCTCTATAGTTATCGGCCCCATGGATATTTAACTTATTATCTGTTATTAGCTTTGGCCATTACTTACATATATTTCCACCATCAAAATTTATGTGTCATAATTCCGACCTCAAAAGTTCAATTATTTAATTTAAATATAAGATTTCTAAGTTTTTTAAAATAAAATTGTTTAACTTTCTAAATTTAAATATTTTCTAGATAAATTGTGACAGAAGAAGTAATTATTTATTAGGAATCAGACAGTAATATCTATTAGAAAGTTGGTACTGACTACTGTATGGTTGTTAGGTTGTATTTGTAAACATCTATAAAATGTGGAAGCTCTCTAAATCTTAGGCCACATACATATATGTGCTTTTGTTGGTCTTTTTTTTTCACACACAGTGTATGTGTATGCCCCACCAGCTTGTTTCTTGTTGGTGGATGGGAATGGAAATAATTTCTAGTCTAGACAAATGCTGAGTCAAATACACATATAACTTAATGTATTTTATTTACTATGCATATTGTCTCTTAGTAAAGGGACATAGCTAGATTGACCCAAGGATATGATCCTTTATTCTTGGAATACACTTTGTTGAAAAATTATATTGTATATATAGAAAATAATATTTTATATATAAATTAAAAATAACTTTTTAGAAATATATATCAATATTCTAAATATGCTTAGCAAAATTTTTAACTTCACCATTATATCAATCGAATGAATGTCTCATTACCTTATCGAACCATTCAAGCGGGACAATCATTAGGGTTTATATATTATATATGATGGAAATCAACGTAAAAAATACAAAGCGACACTACGTATACTATATGTTAGGGTTAGTAACAAAACCTATTCAATTAGGATTAGTAAAATATCACTTTGCTTTTCATCTTTGTTTAATCTTTGAAAAACTAGTGGTTAGGAGAATGATTGAGGCATAAAACACTTTTAAAGTGCTAATTAATAATTCGTACTTTTTCCCACTTGGAGCAAAAGTTCAATGGTGAAAACGAAATAGAGGACCATCTTACTTATTATTGCCACTACACATTGATGTCTGTAGGGATGGAAATTGGGAGAGCGCTGGACAGGATAGGGCAGGGGAAGACTCAAACAAAGTGGGACAAAGCCAGGCAAGATTCAATTTATAAAAACTTAAATCGGATGAGACAGGATAGGACAAAACAGGTGATTGATTTTGAATAAAATTAAAAATTACTTTGTTCTCTAGCATCCCTGACGTCCTATATTTTACCTAATCTAAAACAAGAAGAATGACTTGTAACTTGGGGTATGTATAGCCCAGAAAAAAAAAGCTTGTAACTTGGCATGATTTTTCCCTCATATTTCTTTTACTGACTATTGATACTTCCATAAACTCAAGCAAATTTGAAATGACATATTCCGTCGTTACTAAAAATATCTATGGTAAGCATATACGAATCTTATTGATCATAAATTTAGGATTAATTTCTTGGTATTAGTTGTGAATTAAGGTTGTGCAATGCCTCTATCACAAAATTAAGTTGAAAGCACCTTACTGATTTAGTTTCAGGCTTAAGCTGAAATTAAGGTCAACTTCAAACAATCATAATTCTCAGTCTATAATAAATTAGGTGGCCTATAACCTGTCAAATTAAAGGTCCACAAGTTTTCTTTTCAACGCCACCAAGTTTGCATCATTCAAAATTCTAAATAAAAGTTATGATCTTTTTACTAACCACTGTCTGGGTTGAGACACCAAAGCGGGATCCATCCCTCCATGGCGGGATTCGATGGGACAAAAATAAAAAGATGCAAATTTTTATTATCTCCTTCTTTCCTTAAGTGTCAAAATAGATGACGGTTACCCTAGAAACCCTCAAAAGACTGCTCTAGGCTTGGGAAGAAGGGAGAGAAGGGATTCTAGCGCAAGAAAGGCCACAACCAACGGATTTCAAGCCTGCCTTCATCGTTTCATCGCTCGGAAGTCAGATATTGTGCTATCCTCCTTCCGCATCTGTTTGATGCACGCACAAATAGGCTAAGTTTTTCTTCTTGAATTGGTGTAAACCTATTTCCACCACATAGTATGATGTAGACTGACGAAAGAGATTATGCTTAGACCTTCAAGCATGGAGTCTAATGGCTAGGCGTGTGATTCTTATTGTTAGGGCAGAAATCTACAATATGAGTTGTGATTAGTCTATGACTAATGTAATATTCTAGTCGTTGAATATTTTCCTTAGTACCTTTGTTGAGATCGTTGATGATCCTCATGAAAATATGTGTAAAGAAAATTATTAGGTTATTATGGGATCCTGAGAGTTGTGATAATCAAGGGGTTCCAATGAATGGCTATTCACATACATATATGTAGGTGTGTTCATGTTGACAATCTATGTAAAATACTTGAGCAATGCCTAATTATGAGTTAAAGACGAATATGAAAGGTCTTCATGTTGTTAATATCCTACAATGAACCTATGATTTACTTGTGGTTTCAACTGTGATGGTTGCATTGTAGTTGGTAGTTTAGTATTCTTATTTGTGTGATATATGCATATTAACTATTTCATAGTATTTCTTAGATATATGTGAAAAAGAGAATAACAATATAAACTAATTGATAATCTATCATAATCTAAATATATACAATGAACCTATTACTTGAACTTGGTCATTAAATATATCCAACTCCCAATTCATTAAAGGATTTCTCTACACCTCACATGACTCATATTACGTCTAAAACTAACATAAACTCAAAATTTTCAACTTACTACTCGAAAGTTTTCTAACCCCATTTTCATCCCTATTAACCCTTCTATAACGACAGGGTCAAGTAATTAAAAAACTAGTAAATCAAATCCATTCTTTTTCGAAGACAGCATAAGCAATAAAGTTATCCCCGTGGATATTTTAACTTATTATCTTTTATTGCAAGGTACCAGCTTTGTTAACTACTTCTACTTATAATTGGCCATTAGTTATATATATTTCCTCCATCTAAATTTATATGTCATCATTCCAATCTCAAAGGTTAAACTTTTTTAATTCAGATATAAGATTTCTAAGTTTTTTAAAATAAAATTATATATTGAAAACGAAGTAAAATAAAATTGTATAACTTTTCAGAAGAAGTAATAAGTAATTATTTATTAGGAATCAGACAGAACAATATCTATTAGAATGACAATACTGACTACTGTATGGTTGTTGGGTTGTATTTGTAAACATCTATTAAACGTGGAAGCCTCTAAATCTATTATGTGTTTTTTTTTTTTTTGGTCTTTTTTTTCACACACACTTATGTACGTGTATACCCCCTACCCCATCTTGTTTCTTGTTAGCAGATGGGAATGGAAATAATTTAATTTCTGGTCTAGACGAATGCTGAGTCAAATACACATATAACATAAAATATTTTATTAATTATGCATATTGTCTCTTAGTAGAGGGACGTAGCTACATTTTTGACTCAAGGATATGGCCACTCGAACACATTTTATTAAAATATTATATTGTATATATAGAAAATAATATTTTATATATCGAGCTCAAAAACAACTTTTTAGAAATATATATTAATATTTTAAATATACTTAGCAAAATTTTTAATTTCACCAATATATCAATCGAATGAATGTCTCAATACCTTGTCGAACTATTCAAGAGGAACAATCATTAGGGTTTATATATTATATATGATGGAAATCAACGTAAAATAATACAAAGCGACACTACGTATACTATATGTTAGGATTAGTAACATATTATTTAGTGACAAAACCTATTCAATTAGGATTAGTAAAATTCACTTTGCTTTTCATCTTTGTTTAATCTTTAAAAAAAACTAGTGGTTAGGAGAATGATTGAGGCATAAAACACTTTTAAAGTGCTAATTAATAATTCGCTCTTTTTCCCACTTGGAGTAAAAGTTCAATGATGAAAACGAAATAGAGGACCGTCTTACTTGTTATTGCCACTAGTTGGCAGTCTGCACGTCACGCTGATGTGTACAGGATGGCAATAGGGAGAGCTCGGGACAAAGATTAAATTTATAAAAATGTAAATAAGACAAGACAGAACAGAACAAGACAAGACAAAATAGGTGATTGATTTTTAAAAAATATTAAAGATTTCTGTTCTCTATTTTACCTATCTAAAGCAAGAACAATGACTTGTATCTTACCTAACATATCAACCACATAAATTTATGTTTTAAAAACTAGGCTGTATAGAATGTCAGTATGATTATTACAACAAAAAAAAAAGTGTTTTATTATAAGTCAAAAAGCACAAACGTATAGAAAATTCAGATTTTCTTCAAGTGTTGACAGGCTAGAATTTGTTTTAATTTTTTTGTTCTTGATGAACAAAACAAAAGACAGTAGTCAGTATATATAAATCCAATTAAATGTACAAGTCCTTAAAATTCCTGTCCAATTTAAATGTATGAATTATGTAAAATTGTTATTATCCCGAATGGGCCGTGAGTGACATCCACACTGATCTTTGGTGAGAGAACTGATATTTTAACCCAACTAACTGAACTAGCACAATTTAGGCAATTTAAAGTTAAGGAACCAAGTTTTAATAACAATCAGATTGAGTTCCCATAAAATTAAACAAGGACCTAGTCAATAACAAATAAAATCCCCAAAAACTGATAGTCATTGTACCCAAAACTCTAACTACAAATCTAACACATGAGGATACAAATCAAAAAATCAACAAGTAAATAAATGAAGTCTGAGTCCAGAAGCAAGTGTACTAAGATAATGGAAGAATTCATAGTAGCCCAAAAGATGTTGGCTCACCCATAGATTCTGAAATCAACGATCACCTAACTAGGTCTCTCTATAGTCGCCTGGAGAGGTTCTCTATACTCAACAAAAAATGGACAGTTTTTTGTTTTGATGAATTGGGGTTGGTCCCAGTTCCGTATTGTACTTTATTTTCCTTCTTAATAAATTCCTATTTCAACTAAAAAAAAATCTATACTCAAAAAAAAAACAAGTGTAGTATCAGTACATATAACAACATTGCACTAGTAGGATCACGCGGCTATTCCAACAAGTGAAATATATATCAAATGACACTACAAGAAAATTGGTCTTTAACGAGGAGAAATTCAGTCGCTAAAAGTATAAATCCGGTCGTTAAAAAAGCTTTAACGACGACAAAAATCCGATCGTTATACCTCTTTTTAGCAACCAAATTTTTCTTTCACTAATTGATATTCTAGTTATTGAAAAAAAAAAGGGCAAGCCCGGTGCACTTTCGAGGAAGAGCCCTACCACAAAGATCTATTGTACGTAGTTTTACCCTTGCATTTCTGCTACCTTCTGGCCACATAGCAACAACTTTACCAATTACTCCAAAGCTCCATTTAGTTCTAGTTATTAAAATTTTAATTATAACCACAAATCAGATCAACAAAAGTGCATATATATTCACACATATATATAAAAATACGTGCATATATGAAAATACACAAATTGATTATATTCATATAAAATTTCATAGTTGACTATAAAAAATAATATTGCGTAACGTTACAAAAATATAGACATATAAATAGTATGATATTATATTTTTTTAACTCTTAGTAAAAGAAAAACTAAAATCTTTAAACAATTTTTGAAATATGAAATGCATTCTTTCTGTATTTTAAAACTTTCCATTGCTTATACTTCTTTACACTTTCTCTGAGGATGAGTTCTTCAAACTGCATGATCTGCCAAAAGACAAATATAAAAACTTCATGTAAGGTTATTAATAACACTCCTAATAAGTATTTTTTTTTAATAACACTCCTAATAAGTATTTTTTTCTTTTTCGCAAAATCAAAAATTAACCACAAGAAAATATAAATTTTATTTTTATTCTCACAGCCAGACAAAAACAAAGTTAGGTTTTCTAGTTCTAGACATAAAGTTGTTTGTTTTGTATTTTGCGTCTTAAGTTATTGACTTTTTGCATATTGTTTCATGGATAAAACCCTCAACTTCTTTTAGTTTCACTTTTTATACTAACGGTATTCACCTAATATAAATAAT
>JBCEWC010013695.1:0-14889 GCA_038996855.1 Solanum aculeatissimum
AATATATTTTAAAAATTAAGGAGTCGTAAAATATATAATAAGAGAAAATTATTTTGAGGAGAGGAGAATATAAGGCAGAAAATATTACGAGACTAAAGAATCCTAAAATATATAGCAAGAAAAAAAATTTAATTCCCTTATATAGTCATGTGAATAGACAAAATTCAATTATTGAAATGTACATTTCTTCCGGTCTGATAATTCTGTTAAGAGTATTTACATGCATTTATTCATTTTAGAGTAAAAATTTATCAATATATTTCTATCGTTCGAGATTATATTATCTTGTTTAGTTTTATATACTTCTTGCTAGATTGAAAATACGCTATCTCATTGCCATAGTTTTTTATTAATAAAATTTAAATGATAAAATTAATTTTTTTTATTATAGAATAATAATTAGTGGATAAACATGCAACGTACGTTCCCAGAAACTAGTACAAATAAGTATAACAGATTTAACAAATCAGAGCAATGACAAAGAGATAATACCTGAATACTCATAGACCCATGAGAGAAGATAATTGAATTGAAAAAAGAGAAAGAAAAGCCAAAGAAAGTATAAAGATATGCAAATTTTGGACACTTTCCTTTGCATCTACATTCACGTGCAAGAGCAATAGGCTGGAGCTCATCCTGATATTTTCCTTTGGATATATGCAAATGTAGCCACGTATAGATTTAGGCAGCCACGTATGGAATGCTCAACAACCTTTGAAGAAAATTCAAGACAAAGTGCACGAGCTAAATGACGAAATTGTCCTCACTTTGCAATTTAAAGACAATTAACAACCATGTCGAAAGTGTCTCTTATATATAAGAGAAAAAAGAAATATCCAACTTTAACTGATTTACTCTAAATTAAATAAAATCTATACAAAACAAATGAAAAATAAATGCAAAGAATAAAAAATAAAAAATAGAGCTATCTTAAATAAAAACATTACACAAAAAGTTGGATATTTATTTTCATTTATTTTTTTCTTTTTAAAAAAAATTAATATAGTGTATTTTTTTTCTTTATAATCAAATTAATAAAAAGTTTTAAAAGGAAATAAAAGATAAATATGATTTTTGATCAAAGAGTCATACTATATCACCTCTTTCATATTTAATTCTACTTGATTTACTCTATATCAAATAAAATCTATACAAAACAAATGAAAAATGAATGCAAAAAAAAAAAATTAAAGCCACCTAAAATCAAAAAATTCTTGTACAAAATAATAGATCTTGTAAGATTCATGTGTTTGAGTTTGTCTTGAATTTTTGTTCGTTATTGCTGAAAGCTTCTTTCTTGTTGATTTCAGTCCTTGATGTCCTTTAATTCCTTTGAAAAAATAAAGGAGAATAAATGAATAAAAGAGAAAGAAATACACTAATAAAAAGGATGAAATAAAAATGAATATCTAACTCTATAGATGATTGTTATTTATAGATTCGTTTAGCCATAAGAATTAGATAGAAGGAAGTTGAGGAGACATATTATTTAAGTGAAGAATACAAAAAAGATCGAGTTTTTTTTTATAACTCATGAAACATAATTAGATATAATATTATTTTAATTACTACACAATTGATTAATTAATGGAATAAGAAGTGAAAAATTCAAAAAAAAAAAAAAAGAGAGAGAGATAAAGACAAGTAGGTTTCTAGGCCAGAGGTACCACATCACATTGTCTCTATCTATATATGGAGAAAAATACTTAAAATATTTTAAAAAAATATTGCCATCTTATAATTAGAATAAGGTTAAAAAAAAGAAGATTTTTTTTATCAAGAGTGAAAATTAGAGAGGTGTGATTTATGATTATTCATTATAAATTGGCATGTAAGGAGTCTTTGTTGTAAATATATCCCCATTAATAAAATATTTATTTGTCAGAAATTAAGTAATTTATTTATATGGTAAAATAATTTATTGAGATGAGGGGAAAAAAGCCAAAAAAGGAGAAAAACGATAATGCAAATGGAGGCCATAGAGAGGTTCTACATCACCTTGCCTATGTTTCTCCATAATTTCTGATACAAGTATTCTGTTAGTTCAGACTTGTTTAGTATTGAATTGAAACTAAGATAAAAAAAAAAAAAAAACTTTTGGGAACTATTTTAGCTCTTGCTCAGAAAGACATTAAGAGAGGTTTAGCCTACTCCACAATGTCTCAATTCGATTATATGATGTTATCTCTAGATATGAGGTCTTATCGAAGCACTTTATTTCATTTAATTATTCATTTTTCTATTTTGCATTTTGTTTTAAGGCGCCATCAACGAAAGAAATAATCGAAAATAGTAAATGTGATGAATATTAATTTTATACAGTCTCATTTTTATCACACTTCTTTATCTTCTAAGTCAAATATAATTTCGTTCTAAACTCCTTTCTTTTATTATTTAGCTTGAGTTTGTAACTATGTGATGACTGAAAATGAAAGAGCTATTTGATGAGATTTCATTAGAGGAACTAGATAGATTAGAGAGAGAAAAAAAAAGAAAATATAACAAAAAATAACAAAGAAATAAAGAAATTTTGAATTAGGTCAGCAATCCAAATTTGGGGTAGTATGGATAAAAGAACTTTCTATGTTATACTATTCAATTCTCTACGACGAATTGACTTGATAGTTCAGATTTTATTATTCGTGATATTGATCTGATTCAAGATCATCAAGAGGTCATATTTATTCATTAAATTTACTGGATATTTAATATTCATTTCTCTATTTTATTCTTGCAAATCTTCAAACCATTCAGGAAATTGCAAGAATCATACGCCCGACATTTTTGGCTGTGAAGATATTCTACATAACGTGAACATTTCACCCAAAAAATTATTTTTAGTTCAAAACAATAAATATGTAGAACTAGAAAAAGTAATTGCTGAGATTTGTGTAGGAACATCCACTTTAAATTTTAAAGAGACGGTTTGAAAATATATTTATTTTGATTTTCTATATTAATTAACCCTTAAGTGTTGATCTTTCATAGAAGGTGAAAACACTTCTTCCAAGTGCATAAGGACTTAGCTCAAACACTCCGAGTATTAATTTTGAATAGAATTTTAAAATGATAATTATTATATAGTATATTACGAGTCTTAGCAGTAGATAATGAGTTTCAGATTTTAACAGTATATTAGTTGCAACTTATAGCAAATTGAGAAGAAAAAAAATTTAAAAATGAGAAAAAGAAAAAAAATTATTTGAATTATTGTTTGGATATAGTTTCCAACTAAAATTGGATTGTATCCGTGATTAATTGTCTCAATTAAAGTGAAATTTTAAACAGTTACATAAAATCTGGTTGTTCCTTTTTTAGCTTCTAATTTTACTCCATTATCATTTAAAATGTGTTATTTATTTATACTCAAATTAATTTTAGATTTTCTTTTGGATAAAACCGTTGATTCTCTTTTTTCTTGTTTTATTTTTCTTTCCAGAATTGTTTCTTCTGTGTTTTGGCGAAAATGGATGATATATTTTCAATTTTAATACAACATGGCGAAAAATAGAATAGTTCAGGTTAGCTGTTGATTTTTTTTGCTTTGTTCAGTATGGAATGAGTTTTTATTATTTGATTGTTAACACACTTTTAGTTTTGAGATTGTATATTTTTAACGCATTTGTGTTTTTTTAATATTTTATATTTCAATTATAACAGGGAGATATGTAGATTTTCAAATGGAGAGGATAATCTATGATTCACGAACACTTTATAATGATTTGTAGATGCAATTGCTTTGCAATTGTGTGTTGATACTAATCTTGATGAATTAGAGATTAAATACATTATTAGTGATAGATGTCCGCCAATATGCATACGAAATGATGTTGTCCGGGTGTATTTGGATCAAAGGAAAATTGGTGTTGATTTCTTCATTAAGCATCCCTTGTGCATAACTTTGAGAGGCATTGATGCAGCTGCGAATTTTGAGTATGGAGTAATTGTGCAACATACTGATGTTTCGATAGAAATAATTCGTAATGTCTCAAAAATGTGTTCGAATAATTCAATCCGTTTAATTGGTATGAATTCTGTTGAAAATGATACTTCTGATTATGAAGATATTACAGTGATAAACACTGCAAAACAATGTGAACATTGAGTTGAAATAAGTGTACAAGAACAAGAACAAACTTGTTGAGGTCATGAGGCAATATGAAATAGTTCATCAGTTTAGTTTCAGGGTGGTTCGATCAAGTTCATGGTGATAAAAATTATTTTTATCTTTTATTTTCGAGATTAGTTCGATTTATTTTTTTGTATGTATACAGTGTGATATAGATTTAAAAATGGTTGACATATAATTTAGTTATTGTATTTAAATTTAACATGAGTTTAGTATGTAATATATATCAAATATGTTTGGTATGTATTTTGTGTCACATCTTATACAGAAATTGTATGTAATTTATACCTATTGAAAATTGGGACTGCAGTAATTTATTTATTTTTTGTTTGTGTTTGGCAACTATTACCTTGTTTGCCATTTAAAAAAGTGTTCCTGGATAATGAATGCATCATGTTTGAATGGGTCTGGGCTTTTCAAGATAAGGAAATTTTATGAAAATCACACTTGTTCAGTGAGAGAGAGAGCTTATGCAAGACATCAAGGGATATCAGACGTTGTAATTGTTCTTATACTTGATAAGTTTGTTGATCCAAAGACTGTATATACACCACAAGATATTGTGATGGACGTGTTGAAGTTTCATGGTGTTAAGATGATATGTATGCAAGCATGGAGGGCGAAGGATAAGTCAATTAAGATAATACGAGAGGACCCAACTAAATCGTATGCAAGAATTCCAGGATATTTGTATGTTTTGGAGAACTACTATTCAGGTTCTATTGTTGGCTTGGAAATAACAGAAGAGAATAAATTTTTGTATTCGTTTGTTGCACTGGAAGCATCTATTAGGGCGTGGGAGTATTGCAGGCCGATAGTAGTTGTAGCTGGTGCAACATTGAAATGTACCCATGGTGGAACCATGTTAATTGCTAGCACATTAGATCCAGGGGGTATGATTTATATCTTATGAATTTTAAATTTTCAAAATTCTTCATCTTGGTCTTCTGGTAACGTTTATTGATTCTATATATTTTTTATATTGTAACAGGTCACATACTACCACTTGCCTATTCTATTGTAGACTCCGAGAATGATGCCTCATGGATATGATTTTTTGAGAAGTTCAGAGAAGCATTTGGAGAAAGATAGGACATGTGTTGTATATCTGATCACAATGAGAGTATATAAAAAGGTACGTCGAGAGTATATCCTAATCAAGATCATCATGCGTGCATTTGACATTTATGGTGTAATGTTGTAAAAAGAATTCATAAAAATCTTGAAGAATTATAGAAACTTATTTTGCAATGGCAAAAACATACACCATACAGGAGTTTGAGGAATTGATGGATAGAGTGGATACCATTGATATGAGAATTCGAGGTTACTTATTTGGAATTGGGTATCACAAATGGTCGAGGGCTCACTCTACCATTAAACGAACTTGGACTATGACTTCAAACATAGCAGAATAAATTAACAACATCAATCGATTAGAAAGGAGACTTCCAGTGGTGTCGTTGCTTGATTTTATGCGGATAATAATTCAAACATGGATTGCAAAGCGGAGTGATGAAGCTGAAAAAATAACAACTGATCTGACAAAAAAATACAATGCCACGCTTGAAGAGAGTGCTGAATTGTCTAACAGCATGGTGGTATTGTATCTTTTTTTTATATTAAAACTGTTTATGTTTTTACGTTAGAGTGTTAGCATGATCTATTTAATTTTTATAACATTTGCAGGTAATTCCATTAATGCAATTCTTGCATACGGTGACTGATGGGCCAAAACGATACATAATATGTTTAATGAATAGAAAATGTAATTGTGATCGATTTCAACTTGATGAAATACCTTGTGGACATGTCATGGCCGTTCTAAGGTATAGAAGTTTACATGGTGAGGATTACCGCTCCGCATACTATAGCAATAGAAATTTTTGAAACTCGTATGCAATTCCTGTGGAGCCTCTTTCGTGTGAGAGCACATGGCAAATACCAAAGTACGTTATGGAGCCAAAGGTGTTACCGTCGGATTATAAGAGACCACCCGGACGACCAGCTTATGAATGACTTATCATTCATTGAAGAAAAACTCAAGAGGGCTAAAGTGACTTGCAGCAGGTGTAATCGAAAGGGTCATAATAGAAAGTCTTACTCAAAGTATCCCTCTTCACAAAAGTAATTTTTTTTATTTGATTTACTTCTATTTTTTCATGTTGGGTTATCGGGAAGAGACGTTTATTTTCTATAAATTTGAATAAAATTTTATTTAAATGTCACATCGAGTCTGTATGCATTTGATTTATAAATGGTTTGTAAGATAGTGTTGCGTTGATGTGATTGAGGTATAATGGGTATCAATTTTGTATTCACGTGCAATTGACATGATGTGTCTTTCTTGTTTTTTTATAGATGCATAAGTTACATTATAATTGTATACTGCATATATATTGTAGGTCATTAAAAATATTTTTTAATGCTTTTTTTTATAAAATACACATATATATTTCATATAATTTGCAAACTAAAGGGTAGACTTCATGTCTATAAACAACAACATGGATACCCCCAAAATACATATCAATTTCATATAGCATTAAAATCAAACCACACTTTCTTGGTTCTATACCAAATTCACACTACTTTATGTATTAATTCTATGCAGCACAATCTTTATAATAAAGTGTTGCAATTTACAATAAAGTGACTTGCAGTAGGTGTAAGCGATAAGGTCATAATAGAAAGTCTTTCTCAGTATTCCTCTTCACAAAAGTAATTTTTTTTGTTTGATTTACTTCTGTTTTTTTCATGTTGGGTTATCACGAAGAGATGCTTGTTTTCTATAAATTTGAATAAAATTTTATTTAAATGTCACATCGAGTTTGTATGCATTTTATTTATAAATGGTTTGTAAGATATTGTTGCCTTGGTGTAGTTGAGGTATAATGGGTATCAATTTTGTATTTGCATGCAATTGACATAATGTGTCTTTCTTATTTTTTTTTGCAGATGCATAAAGTTACATTATAATTGTATACTGCATATATATTGTAGGTTATTAAAAATATTTTTAATTTTTTTTTTATAAAATACACATATATTTTTTTATATAATTTACAAACTAACGGGTAGACTTCATGTCTATAAACAACAACATGGATACCCCCAAATAGATATCATTTTCATATAACATTAAAACCAAATCACACTTGCTTGGTTCCATATCAAATTCACACTACTTTATATACCATTTACATATTAATTCTATGCAGCACAATCTTTACGATTTATTGTAATTTTGACGAAAATGCACATCCAAAATGTATATCAATCACAATCATGTGGATATTCATTTACATGTGCATTCACATGTAAAGTCACATTTTAAGAGGAAAAGCACAATGACGTAAATCACACACTTAGATACCAACTGGATACCCAATCTATATTACATTTATATAATTAAAAGAACACATCACCCCTATCAAATTCTACACCATTTATAAATCGATTGTATAGACTACATGAAGTACATATCATTATAATTTTTGATGATATGCTCATCCAAATTATATATAAAAATCACATAGCACATCAATATCCATTATAAACCATTTTTTATAGCAAATTGTGTGCACCAAAACTAAATTATAAGTCATTATAAATTTTTTTATATGCATATGGTATAGCCTAAAAAGCATTTTGAATTGACAAAAACTGAAAAACACAGATGTTAATGAGCTATGATTTATATGATCAACATCATCAAAAACATACTAGAAATTTATTGTACTGCTTTTTTGTCCAAGACAAATATAAAAAAAATAACAAAAAATAAACCTACGACAACTGATCAGGTGACTATGTCCATAAAAATTCAGCAAGTAGAAACAACTCAAAAAAGGGATGCTTTCAGATAATCTTGCAACTATTGTTCTTTTGGCATTGGAGAAACATATCTGGAAGTACCTGGTGCATGTTCCCTTAATTTGTATGATCCCCCAAGCTTTCGGTAAGGTTTCCAGTCACCTCACTCTCGTTGATGGCGCCATCGTTGTGCTTATGTTTTTCATATTGCCATAAAAGTGTTCCAATCCTTCGACAATGATAACTTGCATTAAAATCATCAGTCAGAATTTCAAACACACCATTGGTAATAAACTCCGCAACAACACATGCGTAAATGCCACAGTCACTGTCATGAAATAAGGCGCTTGTCATAAAAATGAAAACAAATTTAAAAGATGTCAACAGAGTTGTGAAAACTTACTTTGAAGCAGGGTCTTGTTGGGGTGTATTTGGCACTAGCTCAGAGCGCAGCGGATCAATTTGAGACTTGTCAATGTACGCTGCTTCAATACTTGGACAATGTCCAATCTTGTGCCAAAAAAGTCAGTGATAAATAGGAATAATGAAATTATCACTGCAAGCTTTGAAATAACGTTATTGACTCTCTTAGTGTGCAAAGCTCCTCCCAAAAGTGAATTGTATACGTATAAGCATCTGTGCTTGATATGAAATACAACTAGAATCCAGTGAAATGTGTCACTAACATTGATAGGAATGATGACATTGTCAACTTTGTCCCATGCAACTTTAGCAAGTAGGTTGTATCCCATAATGCATTGACCAACCATGTAATCTGGAGAAATTGATCTCATGTCGTAATTTGAATCTTTTCACTGTTTCTCGATGTTGATGATCCATAGGGTGAAAAATCTATCCACTGCTGTGTATGATGATTTTGTATTTGGAGAGTATTTGGGTTTTTTTTCCGGAGATAGTACATTATAACATCTATGTATTGATTTGTGTCCAAAAAGAATACATATCGTTTGCATGATACAGAAATGTGTGCAGTTGCATATACCAAACATAGACAAAAAAATATCATTAACCCACACACTTGAATACACAAAATGGATGTCACAATCTATATCACTTTTATACAAAAATAAAATAAAAATAATCATAATTAACAAATTATATATCATTTATATGTGTATTGTATATACCATGCATACTATAAATCATTGTAAAAACTGATGACATGCACATCCAGGATATATATCAATCACATATCATATCAATACCCATTAAGAGGAAGGACACAATATCATAAATCACACACTTAGATACCAAAAAGAGGAAACCAAATATATATCACTTTTATACAAATATAAAACTATATTATATACATACTCAAGTAATGCGTTTGCATATATGTCACTATTGCATTTTGCATATACCTATATATCATGTGCATACTCATTCTATATCATACTTATACTAGAGTTGCTCAGGTATAAAAAAAATATACACCAAAGGACAAACTAGGCATGTGAAGAGAAAAATATATATTAATTGTATGTATATAATGAAAAGCATACTTGATCTTCCCATGGCCTTCCACTACGGATAACTATGTGAAATCAATCCTTTCTGTTGACTCGTAGGACATCAAAATCCATTTCATATTCCATCTTGTTGTTTGCTACAGTTAAACCAGATTTCCTGACAAGTGATTTGTGTATTTATAAGATAATATCAATTTAATCAAATAAGAATATGTCATGAAAGTTTAAGGCATTAATTCAAAAAATACCTACCTGCCTTTCCTGGATGATGTGTTCTTGTAGACCCAATCCGTAAATTCGTTGATGAGATCAACGTCTACTTTAAATCCAGACTGGTATTGGAATGGATGTTTTAGGCAAAAATAGACAAGACCATCTCTAACACTACTCTCGAATTCCGACAGCCCAACATATGGAGATGTGAAGAATTTGCCTGGATTTCTTGTTCTTGGTTGGATTTCAGGTGTTTCTGAATCATTGAGGATTATGTCCAACGTTACAATCTGGGTGAATGTGATTTTAGGAAAGTTATCTAGACTCGGTGATTTTGTAACATTGGAGACATGCTAAACATTATTGCACACGTCAAAATTTAATATGGACATAATAATTATTTGGGAAGATAAGTTTATGTGTTATAATGGAGAGAAATAAAGAAAACATAAGAAGATTGTACTCACTATGATTTTGGTCATGCTCGTCCAGAATTTGCACGTCTGCAACTGTGTCTGCCTCAGCGTTGCTGAAAGACAAAGGTTGTCCAAATAATACATTCTCATTATCTTGACACTGCAAAAAAGACTAAATTAACAAAACAATTCTAGAACCTGAGACTCATATCATTCTTAAAACTAATAAAGCAATAAAATTTATGAAAATAATTATGTATTGAATTTTTTTGAAGTACTTACTTGTTGCACATTTGATTGTGCAGTTACATTATGTGCGCCTACAGCAGTGATGCCATCTTCATTTGTGTTAAATATTGGTGATGGTTGTTCTGCAACAATCTTTGTATGGTATTGAACATTTGTGGTATCCTTAGTTTGACAAAAATAATTAACCTAAATAAAAAATATATACCATGTATATAAAAAAAAATATTAAAAAAATGATTAGTTTACCTCATTCTGATAGCTTTCATGTGGTTGATTCATTGAATGTCTCAATTCATGCAGAAGGGACTGTATTGATTTGTTGATGTGCGCTTTCAAATCACTCAATTGATTGTCCACATTTAAATAAAAAATAAAGAATTATAATTTCAAATAATGTATTAATGTTGATTAAATATATTAAAGGGATTATCTATAAGTTTTAGAACTTTGTCCTGTACCACTTTCAACTCTTGACGAACCTGTAAAAAAAATAAATGACACCAATAAGATTTATTTTTAAAAAATAATGGTGTGATGACGATAACATGTAATTTATAGTCACTTGTGCAAGTTCGCTCTTAAGTTCAGTATATTTTTCTAGTGAAATATTCTCATTTGATTGCAGTGTCGTCTCGTTCTCATTGTTTTGATCTATCGGTGGTTTTGCATAAAAACTCTGATCAATGAGGTTTGACTCATCTTCTGTGAGAACTATATTCTTCAGTTTATATTATATGTGTATTAAAACACACAAGTTAGACTTTTGTTGCATACTGAGAAAAAATATATGAGTGTATGAATGTGATATATAAGTGATATGTGTTGATTTTTTGTATCCATTTATTTAGATATATTTGCTATACATGTGGTGCGCATCTGTGTTTTGATGTGTTCATGTCAATATAGAAAAATAGTATGGGGATAGTATATAATGTATATTGTGTATGCAAACGGTATTAGAACTATATATACAAATTTTATGTAGGTTTTTTTATCATGCCAACACAAGAGATTTGTGAGGGGTGTTAAAGATTAATTTAGAACATTTATCTGACTGCCATAGCGTCTGAACATCAATTGCTGAAAGTATTCGAATTGTATGGATTCAAATGATGTCGTCCAATTCAATATACGCGGTCTGCGCGTATGAACGTGCCTTGTCACCGATATATCAACCTTGTTACAACACTCATAGAATCAGATCTGGGCAGCTAGATAAAATTCACCAAAAAAAATGATGACGGATTACTATTAAACTTGTGGTTGCATGTGTGCAGGAAAGTTCGAAAACAATCATCCCCCATGGATAGTTTATATACTCTCCAGTCTCAACCAAGTCAACATATTTCTTATTGGTATGAGACTTGTTTGGCTCCGTACCAAATAAAAAAGAATGAACAAAATATACGATTGCCATCTTAACAATGTCTTCCCCATTTATGAAATCTTTATCCTTAAATGCTTTATAGAACTTCGACTTGAAAACTCTACCCTTCCCAGGAAAATACAACTGAAGCAATCTATTGAGAACTGATGGGTCTGACACAAACTTACTGTGGATATCACATTTGAGACCAGTTATCGCAACAAATTCTCTTATCTCGAATCAAAGTTAGGTGTCATTCATGTTAATGATAAACATGTCATCCCTATCATTTTGGGTTTCAACTAGTAAGAGGCTGCAAATTAGTTGTGGTTGAACCCTGATGAACGGCACGTCATTGAAATATCCACATGGAGTTGCTAAGAAATCTTTGAACTGTTCATCATTGAGTCGTTCCTCGATATCATCAAATACACACGTGTTGATGTAAGAAGCCCAATGTGAGTATGACTTCCTTGCCTAGTATATGAAACACTTATTTATTTCATTTTTTGGGATAAGAAACTATAATCAAATTTCAATCCAAGAAACAAAAAAAATCATGATTGAGTATATGCATTATGTATATATTGATAAATTAACATAATTTTTGTGGGGCAGGGAGTGGGGGAGCCACATACCAATTTCAAATCACAAAACAAAACACAAAAAAAATCACCACTCATGTGTGTATTTTGGAGTGATTTAGTGTATATAGATATAGTATGACAGTACCTTAACAGGGGATTTCATTTTTCTCTGTTTTGAAGACTCGCCCCTTGACACATTCTTCAATTTTTTTGGATTGGGTTGCTCAACAAAATCAGAATCTGATTCTTTCTCTAACTCGTATGGGTTGTCTGACGATGATACCATCTTGACCTTCCTTGCCTAGTATATGAAACACATGTTTATTACGTTTGTTAGGATAAAAAGCTACAATAAAATTTTCAATCCAAGAAACAAGCAAAACCAAAAAATCATGACTATGTATATGCATGATATATATATATTGATAAAATTACATAATCTTGATGGGGCGGGGAGTGGGGGTGTGGGGGAAGGGCACATACCAATTTCAAATCTAAAACAACAAAAAAAATCACCACTCATATGTATGTGCAAAATGTTTTTAGTGTGTATATATATATAGTATGATAGTGACATGAACACTTCTAACTAATCAAAAACTGAACACAATACATGAAACATTTACTGAATATATACTATTTTCATAAAATATGAAATAAAATATGAAAATTAAAAATAAGAAAATTTGAGTACCTTCACAGGGGGTTTCACTTTTCTTTGCTTTGAAGACTCGCCCCTTGACACATTCTTGGATTTTTTTTAATTGGGTTGCTCAGACTCATCAAAATTTGATTCTTCCTCTAACTCATCTGATGATGAAGCCGTCTTGTCCTTCCTTGCCTAGTATATGAAACACATATTTATTACGTTTGTTAGGATGAAAAAGTACAATCAAATTCTCAATCCGAGAAATAAACGAAATAAAAAAATTATGATTGTGTATATGCATTATGTATTGATAAAATTGCATAATCTTGGTGTGGCAGTGAATGTGGTGTGTAGGGGGAGGGCATATATCAATTTGAGTACTTTTACATGGTGTTTTGCTTTTCTCTGCTTTAAAGGCTCGCCCCTTGACACATTTTTTATTTTTTGGGGACTGGGTTGCTAAGAATCATCAGAATCTTATTCTTCTTCTAACTCGTCTGATGATGAAGCCGTCTTGCCCTTCCTTACCTAGTATATGAAACACATGTTTATTACTTTGTTAGGATAAAAAACTACAATCGAATCCCAAATTCAAGAAACAAACGAAATAAAAAAAAAATCATGATTGTATATGCATTATGTATATATTGATAAAATTCTATAATTTTGGTGGGGCAGTGAATGAGGTGTGCGGGGAAAGGGCACATATCAATTTGAGTACCTTCACAGTGGGTTTCACTTTTCTCTGCTTTGAAGACTCACCCTTTGACACATTCTTGAATTTTTTTGAATTGGGTCGCTCAGAATCATCAAAATCTGGTTCTTCCTCTAACTCGTCTGACGGTGAAGCCGTCTTGCCCTTCCTTGCCTAGTATATGAAACACATATTTATTACGTTTTTGTTAGGATAAAAAAGTACAATCAATTTTCAATCCAAAAAACAAACGAAATCATAATCACGACTGTGTATATGCATTGTGTATATATTGATAAAATTGCATAATTTTGGTTGGGAAGTTAATGGAGTGTGGGGGGGGAGGGCACATAGCAATTTCAAAACGAAAACATACAAAAAATAATCACTACTCATTTGTATGTGCAGAATATTTTAGTGTGTATATATATAGTATGACAGTGACATGAACACTTCTAACTAATCAATGTTGAACACAATACATGAAGCATTTACTGGATATATATCACATAACATTGTGTGGTATTAACTTCACAGCTTATTCCATGTCAAATAATATAAAAAAGGAGTAAAGCTAAAACATTCCATTATGCATATGTATGATTTTTGTGTAATATGACAAAAATCAAGAATATTCTACATATTAATAAACTAAAAAAAAAAACACATTCGCCTATTCAAAGTCAAGAAAAATATACTAATTGTGTTCGAATTTATTGTGTCCCTCAATCTAGAAATATACTATTTTCATAAAATATGAAAATAAAAAATAAGAATTTTTGAGTACCTTAATAGTGATTTTCGTTTTTCTATGCTTTGAAGACTCGCCCCCTGACACATTCTTGGATTATTTTTTATTGGGTTGCTGAACAAAATCAGAATCCGATTCTTCCTCCAACTCGTATGACGATGATGCCCTCTTGGCCTTTCGTTTTTTTGAGCTTTGAGTCGTTGTTGCATTTTTCACTTGCTTTTTTGTGTTCGCTCCACCCATTTGCTTTCCTTTCCGAGACCTTGATGGTGAAATTGGGACATTAATGTCCGGAGACTTGTTCTTGGGTGGGGTTTGAGTTAAAATTTGGAAACTTGGCGGTTCAATTTCTACCGTTTTCGCCGCTAATCTTGGACTCTTTTAGGGTGTAGCTGGTGTGTTACTCTTTTTTTGTATGGTGAAATAGTTTGCTTTTGATTTTGGGATAATGATGAACACAATTTTTTTAGCTATGGCAGACTGCACAATTGAAGGAAGAAGGGAGATGAAGAATTTGTCTTCCCTAAGA
>JBCEWC010013696.1:0-14889 GCA_038996855.1 Solanum aculeatissimum
ATGCAGTTGCTATAAATGGTAAATATTTTTCAAATGTAGAACATCTAGATAATAAATAAAAAATATATTTAAAAATAGTAAATATTTTATAAAAGGGATTCAAAAAAGTAATTATTCCATCCTCGAATGTAACAAGTCCAAAGAAGGAAGGAAGGACACATAATCATTGGACCCAATGTAGCAACTCGGCCCAAGAGATGGTGGGCTATTAAAATTGACCCGAATCTGAATTGAGAGTCCGGGTTTCACTTTACGTTCATTCTTTTGGCAAAACTTAAATATTTTGATTTTATTTTCAATTTAGGATTTGAAAGGATCGAAATCGATTCTGTAGTTGCCGGAGCAGCATGCCGGAGAGACGACTTCCAGCTTTCGAACACGGTACACTGACCTATCAGGTTTTTTATTTTCCAATGATTCTCGAAATTGCAAAGGTAGTTTGTTTCCATGTCTCGGAGGTTTAGCTTATAATTTTTGCTTCTCGTCTAAATGTATTGTTTCATTTCATCATTCGGTGTTCGTTTAAGTTATTTTGCTAACTAAACAACGTCCAACATGTTGAATACAGCAGTAGGCTAATTTCATATTGAAGTCAGGAAGACTTTTATCGGTTGAAAATGTGAGTATGTAGTGCTAGATCCTAGATAACTAATTTACTCCTATAAGGTATTGAAATGAAAGATGTTCAATTAGACCTAAATGCATATTGAATTTTCAAACAGCTGACCCAGCTAGTTTAATGTTAGATGTAATTGTTGTTGTAGTAATCAGTTACAATCAATTGTTTGTTATGTTTTTCTTTTTGGTGTGAGAATTAGGCTTGAGTGTCTAAATTATATGAAAAATAAAACACTATGTTGTTCTGGTTCAGAGTTATTAAATTTTTTTATTTAGAATTTCCGTTGTCTACTAGCATTAACACATGTATATTGTTGAATTTTCTTTGATCCTGTGCTGGCAACGTTTTTTGACAATTCATTCTAACTAGATAAATTTGATCCTTTCCCTTGCTAAGAGTTGAATGGTGGGAATCCTTGTTTGATTTTTTTGAATATCCTTCTTCCTTGGATTAGTACTGGGACACATATATCAAAAGCTTTGTGTGAAATTTGAATGAGATGTATCTTCTTTTTTTTTCAAATTCAAAAGTTTGGTAATTTCTTTATATTTGAAGCAGGTGCATCTTGTTAAGAAGTGCAAGTGCTATTTTGTTGCTAATATATAGAGATTGTATATTCCATTCATCATTTCAAGCTGTGGGGTTGTTCTAGTTTCTCCATAGGTAGTGACATTGTTGTCCTTTACATTGGCATTGCTACTTTGCAAATTATATTGCTATAGAAATATATATGGCCCAACTAGATTGTTCTAGTTTTGTTACAGAGCATGAACCTCCATCCATGCTTGGATTTAGCGGGCTTAAAGTCTTTCAGAGCATTTGCAGTTATAGGTGCCGAAGTCCTTGGGTTCTGTAGCTTTGCAACCATTGTTTATATTGGAGTCCAGCTATCCTTGGCCTCACAGCCTCACTAAGGTATTTCTCAGTTTTTAGAAATGTTAATTCCATGCTGCGATGTGATGATGCTTGTTGGAGATTTTGCTGTGACATTCAATTTTTATTTACTGACATCGGTTGAGCTAGTTCTTCAGCAATCAGTTCTTGAAATGAAAATAATGGCGTGTGTCTCATTCAACATTTTTTCCCATGGACCAACTTATTTGCATCTAAATTTAATTACTATGAGTACTGCTTAACATTTTCCAGTCGATCTATTGAAGAAATATCAATCTTCTGTTTTTAAGATAAATGGAGCTCCATATGTGTGATAGGATGCATCAAGGTCACTAAGCGTGTGGATCTTGCCACTCGATGTCATTAATTTCTATTGTGATCTTGTTGGAATGGCATATGTTGAATTGAGGAAGAAACTAAGGCCATGGTTGCAGAAATTGAGCCTAAGGATTAAGGTTAGGTGTTCACTCGACCCGGAAAACTGAGTGATCTACTTCTGCAACCTTATGCTAATGAAGCAGCTGCTGGCTTTGATAATGGAGGAGCCTACCCTCCTGATCGCTGTCTTTTTCACTTATGTAAATCTATAGAAAGAAGTATTTCAATTTTCCTCTCTTTGTGAATTTTGGACCAGATCAAGTAAGTTTCAGTTTTAGATGACCGAACAAATCAACAAGAAAAGAAATTGGAGTTAACTTGCATCACCAGATAAGATATATCAGACTGCAATAGCAATTCAGAATGGATAAAGAGAGTAAGGGAAAACGTGTGCGCTCCTTGCTTAATGTTTTAACCGTACCTTGTGAAGCATGTGACAATGATTTGTTGAGATTTATCTTTTTCTTCGGAGTCTAAGATAGAGTTTACCAGTTTAAATTAAAAATAACGAATATAGAGTTTGGATTGATCTAATTAAATATTGAATGGAGTGGATTCATGAAAGTAATTTTATTTTATTTCTTTGAAATTTTGTAGGTACATGTAAGATATGACACCGAAGACTAAATGATTTAAACCCTCTGATTTCTTTTGCAATAAGGAGAAAGGGTCATCTCTACTATAGTAACATTACATGGAAAAGTAACTGATTCCCTCGCATAAGTAATGCTGTAAGAAGGAAGAAAAGGTGATGCATATTAAGTAATAACCATCAAAGCTTCTATATTACTAGTAATTATTTGATTTATGGATGGCGAACTCCAACTATTCTCACATCGTCAATCACAGGACCACACAAGGAGCCAGAATGATCGCTCTTCATGTGGTAGTATGTGCTCAAGAACCTGACCCTGGTGCGCTCAGCTACTGCTGTGAACCGAAGCTTGGCCCGTTTGAATCCTCCCTTACCCGTGGATTCATAAGGAACTCGCAAAGTGATCTTTCCAGCAAATGCCTCTATAAGCATAGACCCTTGGCAAGAATTGCTGGCATCTCCAACTGAGAACATAAGGTCATACACTTTTCCCTTCTGAGTCCTCACTATTTGTGCTAATGCGCTTTCTCTTCCAGCCACAAGCTCGACTGCGCGCTTGCCCTCTGGCACAGTGAAGTGTTCAGCATCAATGTACTTTACTGCCTTGAGGGATTCGATCATCCATCCAGGCAAAGGTGAGTGATCATCCTCAATGTTTGGAGGAATTACAACACCCCAGCTTGTGTTGGGGAAGATATATGGACCCTCTTCAAAGTTTCCGTTCTTCAACATGTTGCCTGCTTTCATTTTATGCATTAGCACTTGAAGTATTAATTTTAGACACACATAGTACAGAAGTTTCACATGGCCTCCCAACTTAAATGCACATGGACAAGAGAGATGAGGGGAAATTACCTTTTGGTCTGTGTGGGGTTTTCAAAGCCTTGAGAGCGATGAAATCAATGAGTGGGCCACAAGCTGGGTCCTTCTCAACTGCTGGATTGTGTAACATGATTTCAATCTCATTGGCTTCAGCCAAGAAACCCCATGAATAGGAGTCCCAACCATCACTACTATACATGGTCTGCATAGGGAGCATTCCCCAGTCATTAGGCTCAGTATTAGGCGACACTGACACGTTGAGTTTCTCTTCTTGAGCACAAGTCCTAGCAAAGTTGAAAGACAGAGAGTAGAAAGTTCCATTAGTGACATTTGTGACTCTGGTCTTGATGGAGGCGTCTTCCCCAAGCCTAACAGCAAAAGCTCCTTCAGGTACTGGAAGTAGCATGTCACCTTGTTTTTGACCTGCTTTAATGTATTCTACATAACCTGATATTTCCCAGTGAGGTATTGCGTGAGGGTCTATCACTTTTGTTCCCTTCATCTGTGATGGTTTTGGACCTTGCTCGAAGTTGCCATTAGGCAATAATCCTGATCAACCACGAGGTAGAAAAGTTACATATATAACCAAATACAATTAATAAGTGTGAATTTATAAACTTACAAGACATGATAAATGACCTATTACAACAGGTAAAGCTAAACTAATATTTTTTCAAAAATATAAATGTTCTGTTATCTGTGTACATAAGTTAGATTCTATTATCAATCGTTCTTGAACATATCAAGTAGACCTTGATTGAACTTGGAGGGTATCTAGGTTAGTGAAATAGAAGATCAATTATTGCTCTGACTAAGCGCATGCCTGTTATACTAGAAATAATTTATTTCAAGTTATTAACATTAATGGAATGTCATCTTGGTCGCTAATTGTCATTGTTTGATCACATCACATGTTGTGTTTCAGTAATCACGTGAACAAAAGTAAGACCAGCGCATTAGGTACTTTTGTTTTTCTCATTTCTGAGCCTTAATAACTTCATGTAACATGGCTTGCATGAGGAATAAATCAAGATTAGTAAAAATACCAGCTAGGTTTTCTTGTTTTGGGCACTACCTATCAATTATATTTATTACTTAGGATAAATCAAAAGTGGGGTAGAGAATATGATGTGACTTGGAATCGGGAGATCGGTGGCAACTGGCAAAGTTGGATCTTCCAATTAAATATGTGAGGTCACTCTAAATCAAATGGGTAATTACACATTCAGGATGTAATTTAGGAAATTCTTGAGTGACATTTATACTTTATACTGAATTGATTGTTCTATTTGTTTCTAGTAAAAATAAAAATGAAGAGGATATACAATTATACATGTAATTCTATTAGTGTGACGGACTGATACTAAAAATGCCTTGATGGGGGGCTGGCCACTGTTATATATGGATTCGGCCCCTTTCCGAAAATAAGATAAATGCCGTATGCTATTGACATTTGACAGTATACTCTGTAAACTGCAGTGGAGTAATTACTTTTTTTATTATATTTGAGACAACTATTTATAATAAGGTAGATAACTAATATGACATGGAATTATTTTTTTTTAAAAAAAAAAAATTGGGGGTAAAGAAAGGGGAGTTACAATGTGGGGAATCGAACTCTCATCAACAAGATGGAAGTTCAACTATGCTACTAAGATGTTCATGATAAAATTACTTTTAAAAGTGTAAATTGACAAATATTTGATATAATTATTTTTAGTATGATAGATAACTAATATGGAGCGAGGGACATACTTGTGAATAAGGTAGCAAAAATACGTCTTGCTTTTTAAAGCTGAGTAGATTTTTAAAATATCAAGTTAATTTACGATACATAGATCGAGTAAATAGAGTATTTTATAGAGATGGAAATACTGAAGCAGTATAAATTTTTCCGACTCCCGATTCTGAAGCAGTTATTGCCCCAATCGTCATAAAGATTCATGTGCAAAAAGCTGAAATTTGTTCATGAAAAAAAAACCCCAAAATCTCGTATGAAGATATAACCCCTGCATCTATCTTATCTTGCTTGCATTAATTGCTTTCTAAGTAGGACGGTTCATGATTATTTTATTTAAAAAAATTCACCACACCCATCATAGTATATTCTTTTCTTCTTTTTACAAAATTTTCCATCTTTTTCCTCTTTAATTTTATCTGTCTGCAAATCATTAGAAGTTGATTCATTATTGCATAGATAATTTGTTCTGAATGAATGGCTTAAGATCTTTTGTTTCTATATATGTCTATCATTGCTACAGAACCTAGCCCACAGCTAAAGTCTAGAAGACACAATTAGAACTCCAAATGTCCGAATGACTAAAAAGTAAGTAAATGCAGAACTGCATGTCACAAATACGTTAAACACTGAGTGACAGACACATAGAAATTTATAAAAGAGATTTAAAAATAAAACTACTAAAATGTTATACATGACAACTAAACTTGCAACGTAAAAAGCTATATTTGTTTATCATCTATGTAAAGAGATTACACAGCTTATATGAAACGTTTTTGTTTTTCCTATTTGCACAATATAATTTCATACTATCATGTAAAATAAAATTAGTAAAAACATACCGTCTTGTACAGATAATGCAACATTTATGGTGGCAAAGAGCAGCACTATATTCAGTATTGCCATATTCTTCATTTTCATATATTGTGTGTGTGAGAGAGAGGGAGATGTTTGACGAAAATTCACAAATGCTCGACTGGCTTTTATGAATTTCTGTTATTTAAAATGCCCTTTTGATTGAAGGAATTTACGATGATTGCCATCGTCATATCACTCTTTCGTAGCTGGTCCAAGGAAGCAACAGATTGCACGTGCACGAGGAACAAAGCCAATAAACAAAACATAAATTAATTAAATAAAACTAATCAATATCCTTATTAATCGTAAAATGTCGGAATATTATGAAGGTATAAAGGTTTCTGAGTTCAATTAATAAGTTTAAAATTCTTTCATTTAAGCAAACAAAAAAAAAAGTCTAATAATGTTTGAGTTAAGCTGAAAGCAATCTAGGGAGATGATTTTGTGTTCAAGCATCTTGCACGTTTAATGACAGCCATGATTTGATCAAAGGCAAATGGAATATCTTGAATTAAGTGCTATTACTATTATTGTTGCGTGCTTGTATTTAATTTCCATTATTATCTTTTAATTAATACAGCAAGTAACTGAAAATTTGGAATTAGAGTCAAGGAAGGTCTTATTTGATGGTCAGCCTGAGGGTAGCTAGCCTTGACATTTCCAGTTCCTTTTACATCTTTCATGTATCAAATATCAATCTATGCTTTTGTGTGAAAAATTCACCCCACATAGCTTGTATTTTCAGTTTTTTATCCCATTTAGTTTATGTTTGTATATAAATATTTTTTTATACACTATTGTATACTTGTATATACGCTTAATATATTTTGTATAATGTGTTTTTGAGACGAGGGTTCTCAGGAAACAACCTCTCTACCTTTAAGGTAGTGGTAAGGTCTGCGTACATTCTACCCTCGCAGACCTCACTTGTGAGATTTCGCTGGGTATGTTGTTGTTGTATATTTTGTATAATGTTTTCCCCAAGTATAATTGTATATTGAGCTATATGACGTAATATTTAATAATGAGTTGTATATTTTTGAAAAGTTGGGCATGCAATTGACATATTAATCCCCTGAAGTACGTACTCCGTTTCATTTGGTTTTCATGACAAATATATAATCCATGTATACCCTCTATTTTATCTTATTTTACTTGCTAACTTAGTTGGCATCTTATGTTTCTCCTACGAGTGGGCAAAGACGGATAAACAATTTTTAGTTTATGATATGTTAATAGGTTAATATTTATAAGTACTAAATAACTTTTGTGTGTATATATATCGAGTCTAAGTTAAGCCAAATTTAAGTTTTATCAACCGATAGCTTACATGCATTTTTCTTCTTTTTTAAAAAAATTTAAGGAAATAACCTCATATGCCTACTCATCATTAATTTAAATAAAATTATACAAAAAATTCATGTGTTTTATTTACAAATCTCCTATAAAAAAGTTAGTTCAAAATACATTGTAATAGCTTAAATAAAATGTTCCAAAAGAAGTTGATGCATAAAATATATATACAAAGAACCTCAAATATGGCCCCCTACCTTTGAGCACATGGCTTGTGGCAGCTGGATAATATAATGTTTGGTTTGGTTCATTAATTAGAAAGGTGGTTGCCAAGATTTCAAGCAGATGATGACACAAATATCCTCGTAGTTATATGATACAAATAATTTAAGAATGATATGAAAACTGATCATACTATATATATAAATTTCATCATAAGTTCTTCTTTTATTTTATTTTTTTGTTTTATCGTCAATGTAGACATGAAATTTTGTAGGACTCTACAAAATTAATTAGTCCTATTTCAATTAGGGTTTTTGGAGGCTACTCTATTTCTAAAGAGATCAAAGATCTCATAAATTTTATAAACTCTTGATATTCATAAGGATATCAAAATATACCAGACTCCTTTTGATAATCAAATACTTTAAGAAAATTCACACAAAATCCTTTCATGGATATCAAGTTCAAATCATTCTCGTTTGAGAAATACATCACTTAGGGATGGGAACGGAGCGGGGCGGGACAGGTACCGAGCATGTTTTGAGCTATGCGGGACGGGGTAGATTTAAAGTTATGTGGGACAAGGCGGGTTGTAGTAACTATTTTTAAAACTAATGCGGTGCAGGGTGAGTTGCGGGTTTAAAAACCAAATAGGAATTCGAAGAAAAATTAAATCTTTGTAATTAGTAAAAAATCAAATATATAAATTTTTTATATTAAACTTTTTCTTTAATTTTATTTTTTTTAAAAATTTAAACTAGACATGTCCGGTAAATTTTTAGGCTTTAAAATATTAATTAGAAACTTTTAATTAATGATTATGTCACGTCCCGGGCTGTATATTGTCTCGTATATGGACCTCAGGCTTAAAAAATTTCACCAAGTCATCTGAGGTTTTACGAAGCCCCTTCTACGGGTCGTAGATTTCTCTATGGGTCGTAGATGACCCTCGTGGATAATTTTCTTTCAACCACCTTTCTCAATCATTCTCTCAATTTTCCCTGGGTATATTCTCAGTCTAGGTGGGATGAACTTGGGGGTGTTACAGATTAAGAAACAATTGCTGAAATGCCAACTAAAAATAATTAATTAGTTGTTGAAATGTTAATTAGCAAAAATTTAAAAAATATATGATTATTTTTTATGTTAAATTCAAAGATAAAAGAACTTAAAAATTTAAGACGAGTGAGTTTGTGCGTGGTGGGTCTATTCGGGGTGGGTTGAAAATAAAAAAAGTCATCACGCGGGGCTTGGCATTTTAAGAAATCTGCGGGTTGAGCTCAACCCACCCCGCATCTGCTCTATTGCCATCTCTAACATCATTAACGGTTCTCGAACACGAAGATATTTCACGAGAGAAGAATCAAGGGCGGAACAAGTTTGTACACACATTATTTATGAATAAAATTATGTTTATTCATATTTTATTTTTTATTGTAATTTATTTTTCAGCACATTAAAATTTGTGAGGACCAAACAATTAATTTATTTTTTTATATATATATAATTTTACATAATGGACGTGTCAAGTAGAGAAGGAAGGAACGTGAACAAGAGAAATCGGGAATTGGAGAGGAAGATCTGATATTGAGGCAAGCCCATGTGCAGCCTCCGGATTCAATTTTGGGGATTTTCTTCTCTCTTTTATTTCTAATTTTCTAGTAATAGCATAAAGAAAAAATAAGAGGAAATTATTAGGGAATCAAATTTTAATCAATAATAATAAAATAAAAATTCAAATAAACAATCAACTAGAATTATTTGCATGTTTCATGTTACTCTTTATATTGTGTTCTTATTTTATTTCATAGTAGCTAAATAAATATATTTTTTGCAAACAAATTTATCATGAAAGAAGAATAATCAGAGAGAATTTATATAATCTAATTTATTTGTGATAGATTTGTAGTCGTTAAATTCACCTTATGTGAGGTCCCATCTTATATATTATTTCTTTCTTGAATATGTGGAATGTTGATTTTGATGGATAATAATTTTTAAACCATCCTTACTCCTAAACTTTTTTATTTGAATTAAATTGAAAGTCCACTTCTTATCGATAGTTTTTGCTGTTTTTTCACGGATAAGTTTAGCTAATTGATTTTATTTTATTTTTGAAATCATTGAATAACTCGTAGTCACTATAATTTCTGCTCCTCGAATGAGCACTCTGTTATAAACATTTTATGCACATTAGATAAATTTCCCAAGACATAATTTAAGAAAGTGAAGGTTCATCTGTGCAAATTCTTATAGGAAAACAACCTTTATTTCCAATGATGATTAGCGTGAATTGAATTATCTTTTTATTTATTTGTCTCCCTGTCTCTCCCTTCGGATTGACACTTCGTTTGTGGTCGGCAAGATTCGAAAAATGTTTAATCTCCAAGACATGTGCAACTCATAATTACAAAAAAGGAGGAAATGACAAAAAAATATTAAGTGATTTTTTTTTTATTCGTTCAAAACTTTGCAGATAGAGTTAGTTTATATTTGTGATGGTGAAATTAATATAAGTTAAGAGTGGAGCTAAAGTATGACTTATTAATTCCACCATTGCATCAGTACTTTTGGTCTAAACCCTATGTGTGTTAAAAATTTAATTGAATGTATACAATTTATTAATTTAGAACCTAGTTTATTAAAAAAGAAAATTTTGAATTCATATGTTAAAATGTAGTTTTGATGATTTGACATTTTGGGATGAGACTTGATCCCATGTTAGAATTGATTACGTGTAATTGAAGGTAACAACTGGAAATAGTACACTGCCAACAATTACTTTTGTGAGTGCTCGGATTTTTGCAGTGTGGCAGACCTCTTGGCCAATAGAATTGCTTCAGCATATCATGATTATTTTATATTATGTCTCATCCAAATTGACACAATGAGGGGTTTTTGTCATTCATCACTTTCACTATATCATCTAAGCAAAAACTTTCTCCATGTAATACCAACGAAGAAGCAACAATGATCTCAAGTATGCCTTCTAAGTTTTATGCTATCTTTAGTTGTATTTATTTGTGTATCTTGTAAATCTATTCCTATATTATAAAGGATGGTAGATCTTTTCCTTCTCTTATCTTTTCAGATTTGAGTTTGTGGCTAGAGTTAGCCATTAAAGTCTACACATTAGCTAGAGTTAGTTGGTGTAGTGCGCAATAGAGTTATTGCTTAGTTGTGGCTTTAGCCATACTTTTTTAAGTCTAAGCTAGTCTTTGTTGGATTGATTTAGTGAGCTACTTTGCTGCAACTTAATTGAAGAGGGTTTCACTTTCTTGTAAGGGAGAAAAGAGATTTGGGGATAAATCTTGAGATTGCAAGAGTTTGTAATCGTTTTTGCTCCTTGAAGATAGTAGATCTGAGCTTAAATCCTATGAAACAGGTCGTGATTTTTTTCCTCCCTTGAGCAGGAGGTTTCCACGTAAAATACCTTTGTCCTTCTTTATTTGTTCGTTCTGTTCTTACATCGTTACTATGTCGAGTGACCTGGTCCCTGACTATAGTGAACGTGTATGTGCAGAAGCCATCACCATAGATTCAAATCCTTAAAAAAGCAGAATCTCCAACCCATAAGATCCAATTTTTTGCATCGGC
Organism: Solanum aculeatissimum; assembly: GCA_038996855.1. Taxonomy (NCBI): domain Eukaryota; kingdom Viridiplantae; phylum Streptophyta; class Magnoliopsida; order Solanales; family Solanaceae; genus Solanum; species Solanum aculeatissimum. The sequence goes on from JBCEWC010013696.1 coordinate 11,017, forward strand.
TCTAATAACATGTATCTCACAAAATTAATCAAGATACACCCACTAGCTCGAAACACTGTCATTATTAAAAAAATAAGTGAGGTGGGGTGGTGTGTATAGTATGCAATCAATTTTCCATCTATAGCAAGTACGATAGGACTTAGCTAGAAGTGTGTCATGTAGGGCATTTTGCAAGAAATTCAGAGATTGCAACGTTGTTCTGTTTTGTGTATCCAAACAAAAGAAGCACCTTAAATTAGGACAATATTGTTGAAGTCAATGCCCAGGAAACCTGTAACCACAGGATCAATACCTCTATTCATGTAATAAGATCTTAGAATATTAATTTCCAGTCTTATATAACGTGAAAAATCTATATTATTAGTATCCGTTATATAGGAATTTTACCTTTTTATATTTAGCATGTTCTGAGTAAATACTCTCATTTTATACTTAAAAGACAATCCTTTATAGGAATAATAAGACATGCTAACTAAAATTACAAAATTCAATGGGTATTTTTGATATGTTATACAAACATTTTTTTAAATCATTCGATTCAACAGTCTTTTCTATGTACTTAGGGTCTATTTGAACATGCGATGTGAAATCATGATATTAAGTTGAAGTTTTATTTGGACATGTAATTTAGATTTCTTAAGCTGTATTTTTGTTTTTTCATAAACATAAAACTCCAGAAGTTGTGAAGAATACTAAATTTTCTCAAATTCTTACAAAATGATATCGAATGAACAAATGATAATTCATAAATAAGATATTGGGAAGCGCCACATTTATAACATATCTCCATGTTGCTCTTATATATAAATATTTGTCATTATAAATTTTCAAATACACATAACTTTATAAAAATCTACTAGTCAACAATAGTTCTCTTTACATTGAGTATGAGTTTTTGTTTAAAAAAACTTATAAAATTCAAAATGATGGATCTTTTTCTTTTTTACAAAATATAAACTTATATATGGGTCAAGTTATATGTTTAAAATGTTTTGAAATCATAATTTGGCATCCCAAGTTATCTTCAATGTTAATTTAAAATCATGGTTTTATATCGAATATCCAAACACAAGCTTAAATTGTCGACAAAATGAAATTGGTGAAGTACATTTATGAAGTTAGTCGCTACTCGCCACTCGCCACCCTCCTACTCATAATTGGGCTTTACGAAGTTGTGGGAAGGATGTCCTGGAGAGAGGCCCAAATAACAGATCAGGTTTTGAGGTCTGCAAAAGCCCAATATAGTTCAGGCCCTTTGTAGTAGGATACCAAAAACATGTTGGTAAACGTTTTCAAAGAGCACCATATATCTGATCAGGAAACAAACAAATGCAGTATTTGAAATCTAGGCAATAAAATGTGGGTTTCGTTTTAAATATATACAATAAAGTATTACCAATATAGTATATTTTATTTACATAAAAAATTGTCAAAAGTCATTAAAAATATACAGGAACTATATATTATGATACATTCAAAAAAATAAATATAGCTTTGTTATACATGAAGTATACATTAACTATTCAATTTAGAACAACTCAAATTTTAGATATGAAATTACCTTGATATTTTGAGTCTTTTGATATATAATTTATTCGAAATGACTCCCGTTTGCATCACATTAATTTTTTTTAAGAAAGGGTAAGCATTTGTATCCATATGTATTTGTATGCATTTGTTGTCATGTGTATTTGTATTTGTGTACGTTGTCTTGTGTATTTGTATATAGCTTTGTAAATATTTGTATTCATCAATTGCCATGTTTATTTATATTCTGTTTTATTGAAAAGGATATGTATAGTTGACGGTTATCATTTGTATTTATATTATTGACTGTTACCTTTTGTATTTAATGATTGACGATTATCACTTGTATTTGTATTGAGAGATAGAGGAGGAGGCGGGAGGGTGGAGGGAGGTAGAGAGAGGAGAGGGGCGAACGAGAGATGACAAAGAAAAGGGAGAGAGGCAAGCAAGAGTGCACAGAAAATTGAGAAAAAATTGCTATATAATCCTTATAGCTATGAATTGTTTTTTCAAAATATGCTCGTGTATAGTAAATTCATATATATCACATGTTTGTTTTATTACTTTTTTTAAATATGTAAAAAAAATAAAATAGTCATATGTATATGCAACGTATCATATTTATACATGACTTATAACTATGTATTAAAGATGTATATACATCCATATATGTTGTTTACACAATATTTATATATTGCAGACTATATACTCTTCAGTTGAGACGATTCACGTTTACGGCGTGTTGTTAAAATCAAGCTTTGAAGAGCTTAAATGGTTGTTGGAGTCTTTCAATCCTGATCAATTCAAAATCTCCACTAAACAGTCCCACTTCTCGGATATGAGCTCCTCTCCATGTTATATATATTATTCATTCGAAACGATTCACATTTGCGGCATATGAATTGTAAAATCAAGCTTTGAAAAAAAATTAATAGCTGAACATAAAGTCAAGCTTCCAATCACAGAGAAGAAGGAAAACAATGAGGAAGAAAGGAAGGAAAAGAAAAGGCTGCCGTTTAATGGCTGGAAGAAGAAAAAAGAGAGAACAAGAATGAATCAAATCGGGTAAAACCTGAATTAATCGTGGTGCACTAATGAAAAACTCCTTGCCGAGGGTCTGTGCAACCCTGGGATTAATCGGGATTCTTAGAGATTCGGACACCGGTGAAAATCGAAAAAAAGAATGAAGGAGAAAGGGCAAGCAATGGGTTATTTTGCACTTCGCTGGTAAGAAACACAGGTTAATGATCATTTTAAATTATTAATGATTATCGATTATTTTGGGTAAGAAATTTTAATTCAATGAATATTTTGTCTAATTTTCCATTATGATTTCATAAGTTAGTTTTGGATTAGGGCCCCCTATTACAACAATTATTTAGGAAAGTGAAAACAAATTCCTGTTCCGACTATAAGTTCATTCCTAACGCGTCATTAGTTTCTCAACTTAATTCATCATTCAACTAAATAAATAAATCAAATCTCTTTTTTCTCTCTGTCAAATCACAATTATGGCATCCAGTTTTGATAAACATCATTCAGAAAGCTTGATGATAGACAACTTAAAGGCAAGAATTAATAAAATGGCATTCAGGAAACAGGACACTGTTACAAAATTGTTTCAAAGAGGTGATCACGTTGAAGTTGCAAGTCAAGAATGGGGATACATTGGTGCTTATTATACCGCGATTATCGTCTCTTCGATTGGAAATTCTCACTATAAAGTACGATACATGAATTTAATAAACAACGATAAGTCTGATTTACTAGAGGAAATCGTCACGGCTTCTGAGATCCGTCCCATGCCACCTGAACAACATGAAACATTATTGTTTCGTATGTACGATATAGTTGATGTGTTTGACAATGATGGATGGTGGATCGGGTTTATTTCTGGAACACATGACGAAAATTACTATGTTCATTTCCCTACAACTGGGGATAATGTTGAATATCCTGCTCAACTCTTGAGGTTTCATCAAGAATGGAATAAGGGCAAATGGATTTCTTCTTCCAATTAAAAGTGAAGATTTAATCTAGTCTAGTATTTTATTAAGTTTTTGATTGTTAACTTGTACCAAGTTTTATTTTTATGTAGTGGAATACATGAAATTATCATTCTGTTTGTGATATACAAATTTTCAATTTTTTTAATTATTAGTATGAGTTATCATCTTAGTTGTCTATCAGAACTTTTCTATTTAAGGTTCTTAAAAACAAACATCAGAGTTTACTCGGAGCGCACACAGTGCTCACCTGAAGGGCAGAGTCTGTGGCAGAGGGTGTAGCGGCTGCAGGTTCTTTCTTCCCAAAAAAAAAAAAAAAAAAAAAAGAATCAGCAAACTA
>JBCEWC010013697.1:0-14888 GCA_038996855.1 Solanum aculeatissimum
AGTTGTGGGTTGTACTTTAATGTTGATTTCAAGTTGATTTAAATTCAATTATCATGTTTTGCATTGGAATTATGAAGGTTTGAATATGCATGGTCCTTTGGAAGCTTGTTTAGGCATAGGTAATTCAAATTATGATTTAAATTGGGATTTACTTATGGTTTTTAATTGAATTTCATATCATATTGTTGAATTAAGATTTAACTCTCTATTGCCCATGAATTCATCTTATCATTAATGGCATATGCATATATGAAAGGTTTAATTTGATGAAACTCTTGACATGATTTGACTTGGTTTTTGGTAAGGCATGGGAATTGACTAGAATGTGATCACATCTTGTCTCGCTCTGACTTTTAAGCACTCTGGATGTTTTATACCACTTTGTTCTATTAGAATGAGCTACTCCTATGCATTGGTCTATGGAAATGATATTCGGAATTTTTATTTTGGATTTGAAAGGGTTTTGAAATGTGATTCTGGGCTTGTAACCATCTTGCATTGTTCTTAGAATTGAAAGATTGAAATCTCCATTTTAAAAGCTTGTATATGTGTATGTATTCCCGTGGAATGAGACTTAGCATCGAGGGATTGGAGTTGGAGTGGACTATCTCCAAGGGTCCACACTCCTTTTTGTCAAATCATGCGCCAACATGGGTTATCTCCCTAGATGAGATTGACTTGTATCCCCTTTTTAAGGGTTGACCTGGGATCTACCTGGCAAGTAGTCTGAATCTAAGTAGTAGCTCGCTCGGGTTTTCTCTGTTGTCGGTTGAGGTCACATCCCCACTATGATATGTAGGTTGGCATTCATACATCATGGCATCTCATGGAATATTGTTACGATACCCTTTCCTTGCTTATATATATTCTCTCTATACGTATATGTTCCCTTGTCATTTAGCTTGTTAGTGAGATCATGTTCACGTGCATGGCATGTTCGCATACTTAGTGCATTTTATTTGCTAACCAATATTCTTTGTCTACTTGTTCTAACCATGTAGGGAACCGAAGGTGACATCCATCCTCCGTTGGACATCTAGCGAGATTCTTATTCCTGTTGATAGTGGTGAGCCCTACATTCCAAGGGCAATACCCATCTACCTCTACCTTATGCTTATATTTCATTTTACTTATCTTGTGACTTGAGGGTGAGCCCGGGTTATGTCGAGGTCCCCGTCTTACTTTTGTAGAGGCATTGTTGGACATGTACCGAATTCTATTATACACCACACAATGTGCTTGTTGAGATGATATGACTTTCATGTTTTGCCATCATTACTTATGTTTGATTATGCTTCCGCTTATGCTATCATGATATGTTGGTTGGGAATGTACTTATGTGGAAAGTCCCTATCCCGTCTTGCCCACATAGCTTGAGTCATACTTACCTACCCCTTAGAACGTAATTGCTATGTGCTATGTGATTCATGCTCATTCCATCCCCGGCAACATCCCCATAGCTTGAGTCTAAAGCCTCGGAATCCCTTAAATTTATGTGTTGTATATTATGTTATGCGCTTCTGAACTGATGATGTGTGTGATGATGCTAACATGGCTTGATCGAGGACTCTCGTGTTCTCTTTCGCTATGTCACATCTAGGCCCTATTCTCGGGTCGTGACATCTACTTAACCTCATATAATTCTAGGTAAGGGTTCTAATTATTCTAAAGGGAAGAGATTAACCATCATTTAAAATCCATCACAAATGGTTAACTGGCCAAACTTAGATTAATTAATTAAAACTAAAATAAAAGTGCTAAAAAAAGTTGAAGAAATCAATTTGAAAACATTTGTTTAAATCTTGAAATCAATAGCATACTTTAAGCTTAAAAAAAACTCTTGTGTTTTTTAAGTAAAACAACATACCTAAAAAATGGGTGATTTTGACATAACCAAGTCAAACTCATTTCTTATCATTTTTAAAAATCTTATTTATTATTTTAGAATAAACAATAGGTAACAATGAGTATTTTAAATAAAATTAACAAAATTGAATCAAGATTTCAAAAAAAAAAATATTTTGTACATTAACCAAATTTGATAAAAATGTCATATGCTTATCCGTATGAGAGAAATAAAAATGTTCTTTAAGAAAATTATTTCATCTTGTGTTCAAAATTATTCGCAAGTTAAACACAATTAGACTTATAAAACAAATCAAGAAGAAACTAGAATACAATCTTGAAAAATAAATGCTAAATAATACCAATTACCTCCCTCTAAAGGTCAAGTATCTAAGATGAATAAGCTAAAATATGGTAAAGCAAGCAATCACATAAGAAAATAAAACAATTAATTAACCATAAAGTGAGCTAAAAATGATGAGGTCGTTCTTTCTTCTCCCTTATTTTATTGCCTCAATTCGAACACTTTCAAGGAAGAGGTAAACTGAGTGAGTAGATAGATGTGAATTCCAAATATAGCAGCGATATTGAGTCTCAATGGGACACTTCTCGTGGCAACTGGAGTCTTTTGTAAAGACTATTTTTCTCCGAAGTGTACATGTAAAAGAAAAAAATATTAGTGCATTGATATTCATTATAAAATGAATCAGGCTACTGTAACAAGTCAACAAAGTGAAATGCTATCACTAGTTTTTTTTACATCTCTTATCAGGAACATAGACATATACAAATACATTTCATATGCAAATAGTTCATTTAAAGAAAATGATTTTTTTCTTTTATCTCTTAACAGAGTGCAGTCCATACGGATTTCATATGCAAATACATTTAAGGCAAAGACACAATAATTTTCTTATTATGAGCAGAACCTTCAACAACATACCTAAGGAAAATGATCCAATCCAGATTGTATCAAATAGTTAATCACTTTAGAGGTTATCATATAGTTGGCTAAAATAACTAACATCGCAGCTATTTATAATGCAATACAGTATATTCTAAGTCTAGGTCGTCAGTTTGAGCGAAGAGGATTTGAGAGGATTCACATCCGACTCTGAATCAGCCAAAGAAGGACTACAAGAGGTCTCAAATCTACATACGATTTACATATTTATATCCTATTACTAGTATGCAAGAACAATAAACACTCTTCAAGAATAACTATTGGGATTCAACAGAAGCCTTTGAGACATGATTCTGCAATTAGTCTAAGAGTTAAAGGTCAAAATGTATTAAGCACCAAATAAAGAGAAATTATATGTTTTCCCGACAAGAAATTCATCCTACAAAAGGGAACATAAAGTAAACTGATGAAAACAAATCATAATATTTTTAACAAATCAGTAAACATGCAATGACTTCTCAAACATAAATCATTTCTTAAGAAAAAAGGAAACCTGTTGAATACTATTTGACTAGACAAAGGAAACAGAGCATCATTTTTGGAACGTTTAATGAAACACGGACCACAGCTTAATAACCATCCTACCAACATGGTTTCAACGGAAATAAAATCAAGCTGATACTTCTTTCTCATACACCAACTAGTAACAATAAAGAAGCCATAAGGAAGAGATTTAATTTTCAGATAAACTGGCCTTTTGGGGTGCAGTGAACTGAGCCATCAATTTCGACCTTGACCTTAGGTCTTCATTCTAACTCGGATGACTGTCAATAACTAAAATGAACGCACAAGCTATTGTTGTGACCGAAAAATCAAAGGCAAGAAGGAAGATACGAAACTAAGAGAAAAGTTCCTCCTATTTAGAGAAGAAATAGCTATGTTTAAGAGATGAGGGGCAGCCCAGAGCCTTAAAGTTAAACAGAATCCCTTTCCCAATAAATTAAAAAAAAAACCTTTTATAGACTCTACATACCAGCATTTACAGGGAAAAATTAGAGTTCTTGAGCAGCAATATCAGATTTTCAAGTTTTGAAATTGATCAAAAAAGCATCTTAAAATTCAAACTTTTAAAGCTTTTAGGCAGGATTCATATGATTGAAAGGAAAGTAGCAAGCTGTCCATTATTCACAAGGTTGTTACCTTTCAGAAAAATAGAAGATGAAAAGGGGAGGCTACCACTTAGCTTGCAGGTTTAAATCATAGAGAATTAGGGGCTATTTCATTTTTAAAAAAAATTGTATGGGCTGATTTATTTGAAAGTTGTTGCATTTTTGGGCTCTAAATTGGGGGCTCTTTTTGGACAAATTTGGTAGCTCAAATGGCTGAACATCTTTAGTCTTTCCCTTCTTAAAATTACTTCTTTTGAGTTCCAAATTTAATAACTAGATTAATGTATAATTGATAAAATACAAATATTGCAACTTTTATTTTTGTTAATGATTTAGCAAAATATTAACTTATAACTAATTTAATAAATAAGAAACTTGAAACTAGAAAATTTAAAAGGTAGCATCATTACTAATTTTAAAAGAAAACATGATCACTGTAAGACTAATAATAGTAATACTAATAAATATAATAAAAATAGTAATAGTAGCAAATCATCAATATAATAAGAATTAATAAAAGAAATTGTTAACTTAGAAGCTCAAAAAAAATGCAATTTGAAAAAGGAGGGTCAAAGGAGGGTCAAAATTGGGTGTCAACAACCCCTTACAAGTGAGCAGGTACCTTACACTAGAGGGTAAGACACTTCATAAACTTGATCCCTTCTTGTGGGTATCGCTTTACACATGAGAGTAGAACTTGTAATATACTTGACCCCTTCTAGTGAGCATTATTCATTCACAAGACGATTGAACATAGCATGAAGGCTCAAAATCTTGTAAATTATAGGACTTAATATGAATACAATATTTGCTTGGGAGCCCATAATTCATCATAACATGCTTGTCTTGCAATTCATGCAATAATATCTCATCAATATAGAAATTCTTTGCATGTAAATATAGTCAAACGTAAATATAGTGAAACATGTTGGGTGAATGCAATTAGACTTCGAATCATGAAATACATCAATATTAGATATGGCTGAGGTAAACATGATTATTAGAAAGGTATTACAACCCACCAATAATAATAGTAAAACCTTTAGTTGGACATCATGAAATCCATCTTAAAAATCAACAATCTTTCATAGTTTTCATAGTTTATATCATGCGTAGTTTAATTAGTCATAAATCAAGTCATAGGATAACCTTGAATAGATGTTCATGCATAATCATATCAATTTATAATGAAATCAAATATAATTCATGTTCATAATGCATAATATATAGGAAGTACCCATGAAGTACTAAACCTTGACATCATGAAATTCGAGAGTATAGGATATAAATGTGTAAAACATTATCATTTGGAAAGCGTTCAAACACCCCACTATCATCATAGTAAATCCTTAGTTAAGTCACCATGAAATTCATCTCAAAATTCATGTTCTTTCATAAATCTTCATAACACATGATTGAACGTTATTATTTTTAAGTCATTCTTGAACAACTCGTCCACAATCTTACATATCATCTTCCAAAATATAGACATGAAAACATAAAATTCTTCTCACACAATCCTCAGCTTCATGGTTATATCATGACATGCATGATCTCATAATAGCTCAATATTATCAATGAGTAGCTCATCAAAACCAATGCTTCATAAAATCAAAGAAAGCGTCTTCATAACATTTAAAACTTTTACAATATTCTCATGAGCTCATAGAATGCATGATAGCCCTTCAATATTCTTAACATTCATAATTTACATGTCTTACAATAGGACTTTCATCAGCATAGAGGTTTGTCAAATACTCTAGCCAAAATATGGTGGGTAATATGCACATTAACTTAAAATCATGCAATTCAAGAGTGTAAAACATGAGAAGAGAAAAATAGAGTCATTTAAGAATCATTCAACATAACCCACCAACATTGTAGTTAAACCTCCAATTTGGGTATCATAAAAATTATTCAAAAATTCATAATCTTTCAAAGTCTTTCAAGATTTCATGTCATACAAAGCTTTAGTATCATAATCTCATTCCTTGATAGGAACCCATGCATCAATAGATCAATAACCAATAAATTCCCAACATATTTCATGCAATGGAGTCATAATAGAAGTTATCCATAATGAATTAGTCATTAAAATTAAGAAATTTGATGAAAATAGTTTTGGAACTCCATGGGTGGAAGGACACATGGATGAAAGACCCAAATACCTCAAATTCTTGAAAATAGATGGAGAAAGCTTGATGAGACTCAGAGAACTTTACTTGGATTCTTGAATTCCAACAAAAGTTCTTGAAAATTTTGAGATTGGTTGGAGGATTTGAGAATATTAGAGAGGATTTTTGAGAGAGTTTTTGTGAGTTTAGGGCTTTAAAATGGTTGAACAATGAGAAAATCCCGTATATATAGGTATTTAGTTATTACCCAAATGCCCTCAGCTGAAATAGAGAAAATTCAAAAAATTTGACCTGGAATGCAACAAGTCCGCGACGTGGACTTGTCGCAGACCCTTACTGGTTTCTGAAATTTCATCGAAATTGTTTTTTACACGGGCAACCTATACAATGTAGGTAACTATTTTCCTACACACTTTTGCCTTTTGAACAAGAATATGAAGTCAAATTTGTGAAATAATGTACGAATTTTATGATACTCAAAAAAATACATTATAGAATCTTTTCGAGCTACATTGAGTGTGTTACAGGGAGTATGGAGTGGAAAATTTGAGAAAAATAGGCTTTGTATTGTATATATTTTTTAACTGTGTGGATGTGCGTGCGTGCAGATGGGAAGTGAGTGGTGTGTGTGTTGTGTTGTAGAGAAGGTAGTTTAGGATTGTATGTGTGTGTCTTGTGTTGAAGGGGTAGTTTCGGATTGTAGGTCAGTTATTTTAGTTTAGGTTAGGTTTATTTTTAGTTTGCTTTTAGTTTTTTTTACTTATTATATAACTTTTTCTTACAGAAATATTTACACAATATATTTATTTATCTATATTATATTAAAAGCATGAAGACTCTTAAAAATATTGATTGAACTTTTTGCTTGACAAAAAAATATATTTTCTTTAATTACCATACCATTATTTTAGTTTTATTAAATATTAACTACAATAACTTTAATAAAAATCAAATGAGGAAGTTTTCTTATCATATTATGATTACATTTCTATACAGAGAATCTTTTTTCGATTAAAATAGATTAGATCTACAAAAAATCAAACAACTTACAAAATAATAGGCAAAAAATGTTTTTTTGAAAAGCTTAAGAAAAGGATCCAAAAAGTAGGCCATTAAATAGGGAAAGAGACGATAAAAGAATATAACAAAAAACGTCAAAACAATATTACCAAAAAAATTATTAAAAAATAGGTAAAAAATTTTACTCTGTTATGAAAGTATAAAGTAAAAAAAAGAAGAAAATGGGGAGAAGAGAGAAGATTTCTTATTACTCTTGAATAATATTCACTTGTATTTTACAATGAAGGAAACTCTTATATTTATAGGGAAAAACTGACTTAAGAAACTGACTAGGTCTTCAAGTAGGATTCCTAACTCTTAAAGGAATCCACATAATAGACATTCACTACAAATTAAATATGTTTATTACAACCTCCCCCCCCCCCCCTTGAATGTTTATTTGCTAGATTATGTGACTCGTTAAAACCTTACTAGAGAAAATCCTATGGGAAAAAATTCAAGTGAAGGAAAAAGAGTACACATATCTAATAATATGTATTTTGGATGCCTCATTAAAAACCTTACAAGGAAAACTCAATGGGACAAAACCTTGTGAGGGAAAAAGAGCACATCGCGTATTAACTCCCCCTAATCAGAACATCAATCCAAATACTTGAATTTTCGCATCCCAATATTGTGTGTCATCTTTTTGAAAGTTGCAATTGGTAAAGATTTGGCAAACAAATCAATCACATTGTCACTCAAACGAATTTGTTGCACATTTATATCACCATTCTTTTGAAGCTCATGTGTGTAGAAAGGTTTTCGTGAAGTGTGCTTTGTTCTATCTCCTTTTATGAATCCTCCATTTAGGATCAAAGAGTTTTGTAAGTTCCTCACTTCAACTTCTTTAAGCAAATAATCTATTGCCTTTTGAAAACTCTTCAAAAGTCTCAATTCAAGTTATCAACATGCATATGAAAGGTTCTTGATTAATTTTAATCAATATAAGGATTATGAACAAGTTTTTTAAGAACTTGCATATGTTTCATACATTTTAAATTCTTCAAATACTTTCATATCAATTTTGTCTAGTGACAATATTCAATATTAAAAACATGACCTTTTTTAGTGTCTAGATTGCAAGTCAAATAAGCTTTACGCTTACCAAGATACACTATTCCACTTGATCGTTAGAGCATGCTTTAATATACCAGAGAATTTAGATCCTCACAATCTTTTACAATATTGTGCTATATTGTGTCAAAGATGTCATTGAAAAAATATCATTTTTGTTGGTTTGCAATGCGACATAACTTATTAAGATCTCATCACTTCATTATTTTTAAGTAGCTACTCCTCTCATGAGGTTTCATGAAGTGTTATGTCGTAAGCTCTTCAAGATCACATTGCCTCTTAATTATGACCATTTGGTCCTTTCCTTTCAAGAATTATCTTATTTGGGATCAATTGCATGTTTCATGCATGTCATAGACTGTGTCCTTCAGGGACATCCAATAAAAGTATCTCAACTCTTAGTTTCTTATTATCTCCCCCTTATGTTAGACAACTAATATATATTCCAATCTATATTGGAGAATTCATCTTTTATGTATCATGATATATTTATTAATCATATACCGCATATCAAAATTATTAGATCAAAATTATATGGTCCCTAACCATAAATCTATTGAGGGAGAAATTGATTATAATGTATTGGTTTGATGCATATCTTTATATGCAATTTATCATATTTCAGACCATGTCTTTGTTCTCACAAGCAATGATTGATAATTTATTTGAGGCATTTAATGTCAATCAATTTGGATATTTATCATTATTATCAAAATGAATTGTCTTGATTACGTATTCTGAAAGTTGTGTTCTTAACTCAATTATCTTGCATAAACAATTTTGCAAATTTCAAACTTCAGGTTGACAATAAATGCACATGTGATCATCTTATAGATGCATTCATTTATGATATCACATGACGGTGAACGAACCCATATTCACCTTTCATACTTTCAGAATTTAACGAATTCAGTCCCAACATTAGTTGACCCTATCAACTTATCAGGAGAACACGTAGTCTTGAAGAATCTTTTATTTCTTCAATATATGTCTAAGCAGTAAACTCCAAGTTTATCATGACGCGTGACTTTTGCTTTAGTAAATTTATGATTTATTATTACATGAACATATTTTAAATTTATTACTCAAGGAGTAATTTTTATATTTATTTTTTCTCAATTACTCTATCTTTCTTCTGGAGATGAGTCATGGTCCTATCACAATAAAGTGCATATTCATATTGAGAAGTTTTATTAGATACTATCACATTTACTTCAGAGAATGAATTTGTATCTGCAACATTTATAAAAAAATTCTCATTCTTCAAGAATGGAACACAATCGTCTTAGCATATCAATTTATGATAGCTTTGTACCTCATTCCATGCTATAGTGCATTATTCAATCACTTGTCTTCTTTCAAACATTATCCACTACTACCACATTCACTTCAAAGAATAGAGTATTTTAATGGAATATATTTAACAACTTTTCACCAAAGAGCACATTATTTTGCTTTAGTCATCATTATATCATTAATATGGTGCATTGGAACTTGAACCCAACGTCTTACTTATATAAATATATCTTAGACCATGAATCAACGAGGATTGAACTCAAATCTTATTATCATGGTGCATCGAGACTTTAACCCGATGTTTTACCCTTTTGGTGTGATAGAACTTGAATCTATTTATTCTTTCATAGCCATAGAATCATCACCAATCAAGTGATTTATTTTTCTTTTAGATTGTGTGAAGTAATCTGTTACATCAAATTGTATGATGTTAACATGATTTTCAGAGATAAAATTTACTTCAAAAGTTTTCTCTTTCTTCTTTAGTGATGCTTGCTCAACCAAGTATTTTGGGAGTACGACAGTCACTTGAATGGTGACCTTTTACACCACATCGATAACACCCTTTTTGGTAGTGATTTTTCTTTCGTGAGTGATTAACACCAGAAAAAGAATTTTGTTCTTGGCCATTATTAGGACCACAATCAGATCCACGCCTAGCATAGTAGACATACACCTCATCCACTTCAGAAAATTGTGTAGATCTAGTAGGTTGATTCTCATGAATTTTTATTGACAAATTATTATTTTATTCAATCACAAAAATATGAGAAATCAGCTCATAATACTTCTTCTCTTGATATTGATGTTGTAGCAACATATTCAAAGCATGAAATGTAGAGAGCGTAATTTTTATTATATCAATATATAATCGTTTCTCTACACATTTTCAATTAAAAAGTGATCCTGAACATAACAGAATCATACTCATGAATAGACTTAAAAGTCTTCTAGCCTCAAATGCATCCAATCATATTGTGATTTTGGATGTATAACCATCTTCAAGTGGTCATATCTTTCTTTTAGGCTTTTCCACTAAACAAGTGGATCCTTAACTGTGAGATATTCAATTTTTGAAATTTCATCAAGATGATGATGCAAGAATATTATAATTTTAGCATTGTCTTATTTTTATTTGATGTTTTATTTTCATTCTTAATGGTGTCTCCAAGACTCCAAGTATCCAACACCCATGAAAGGTGGTTCTTGCCCAATCTATGAAGGACGACAAACTCAAATTTCATAAGGTTAGTCATATCAATAAAGAGAATATAAATAAATAAATAAATAAGTAATACCTTAGCCTTCAAACTTAACCTTCAATCTTTAAGATGGTAGAGTCTAGTATTGATAACGGTTATGAAAGTATAAAGTAAAAACAAGAATAAGTGGGGAGAAGAGTGAAAATTTCTTATTGTTCTTGAATAATATTCCATTGTATTTTACAATGACAGAAACCTTATATTTATAGGGAAAAAACTGACTTGATTTCCAAGTAAGAAATTGACTTGGTCTTCAAGTAGGATTCCTAACTCTTAAAAGAATCCACATAATAGACATCACTATAAATTAAATATGTTTATAACATACTCACTAATATTTGGTACTATGATTTTTTTTAAAAGTTGAGAAAGGGTTCAAAAAAGAAGGCACAAAATAGGCACCAAAAAAAAAAAAGTTTTGAAAAACCCGTCAAAACAAATATAGACAAAAAAAATCTTAAGAAAAAGGTTTAAAAAAACCTTACTCCTAATATTTGGTATTAAAATTGACTAAAATTATAATTCTTAAATCTTTTCGAATCAATAGTAAAAGTCCTAACATTTAATTCTTTCCTTCTTATATGAAAAATGTAAAATTTTTAATTATATATCTCATAATAAATATTTATATCGGCTTGAATTTTCATTTAGGTTTATGATTCTTTAACTTCTTCTTTGTTTAGGATTCTTGACTTCAAGAATAGGGTAGTAAAATCGCAGTAGATTTAGTTTCAGCCAAGTTAAACTTATTTATAAAATCCCATGTAAATTTCTTAAATCAAAATTATAAAATTATTATTATTCTCCCTAATTTTCACGATATAATTAATAATCAATAGTTTCTATTTTTCTATAGACGAAATCTAATACATCACTTTTGTTTTTGCAACATATGGTTATCTCAAACAAGTATTAATTCAGGTAAGTTTTTGTTCAATTACCTTTTCATTTGAATATTATCTATTGAAAACAACCTTTTATTTCATTAAAATTATAACAACTTAGGTATAAGTTCTGCATGCATATACATATGTTATCATTTCTATTTGCAAATATAATATGTTATTCTATGTTGTTGTAGTAGTTAGGATTTTGCTTGGACGTCGACTTGCTCATTCATCAACATCAAAAAGATTGGCATCTCATGTCTTTCCGATGAAAATATTAATAACAAACGCCTATAAAAAATTGTACTTAATAAATATTGTTTGAAATTTTTGCCCTTCATTAAAAGACTCTCCTTTAGACAAAAATTATTTTTTCACTATTGTTTTTAATTTATTAAGTATTTGCTCTTTTATTTATTTAATTTCAAGATTCACTTTAAATTAGAATATCTTTATATTTAAAATTCACTCTTGATTTAGGATAATTATATATAAATAATGGTCTAGGCTGTGAAGGAAAAGAAAAATATTACTATTATTGTTTTAATATTTAAGACTTTGAAATTAATTAAACTTTAGATGATCAAATATTTTGTTAATAAAACTATGTAGTATAGTAAATTTAGAAAAGAAAAAGAGTAACTAAAATTATGTTGGAAATATTAAACTACTCCTTTTTTATTTAGGAGACTTTTTTAAAATTAAATTTTGATCAATTAATTATTTAACTCCAAACTATTCAACTCCAAATTATTACTTTATGTATTCATAAACTATTAACATATCTATATTATAAGTAGTTGAATTGATTTATCATCTTAGCCCGTCCATAATAGATTAAATTATTACATCAAATTAATAGTATTTATTTAATTTTATTTATATAAATATTGTATTTATTTTAATGATAAGTACTATTTATATATACTTTTTAAATTAATACGACAAATACGTGTAATAATTTCAAGATATTGATATGTATGTATGTATATATTAAAATAATATTGTATTCAAATAATAAAATTTATAACAATCCATATTTTATATGGCACATACACTTTTTTACTTTTATAATAGATAAAATTATCATTTACAATTTTTCTCATATAATTGTCATTTAAATTAGTATTGTAATATTTAGAAAATTGAAATTATTTAAAA
The DNA here is from genome assembly GCA_038996855.1 of Solanum aculeatissimum. Taxonomy (NCBI): domain Eukaryota; kingdom Viridiplantae; phylum Streptophyta; class Magnoliopsida; order Solanales; family Solanaceae; genus Solanum; species Solanum aculeatissimum. Next base: position 12,796 of record JBCEWC010013697.1, read on the forward strand.
GTTATAGCTATTAAATTTTTTGTTATTTGAAAAACAATAAGAATTCGTAATGTTTAAAACTTAAAAATTAATTAAAATTGTACCTATAAGATTTTGTTTTTCTTTTACTTTAATGATTTCTTCAAAATTTATGGGAAAATTTTCAGGTTTGTAAGATGAATGCATGAGGGAGACAATTATGCAAAGCTGTATGCTTTTAGGTTTAGGACTTAAGGGTTCAGTTTTTTGTTAATAAAATGTGAACGACCTAAACAACTTTTAGCATTTTCATAAATGAGCAATATCAGTAAAAAGAATTACTTATTAATAAATAAACTTTTTAATAATAATTTTTGTATTCAAATCTTATGTAAAATTGAATGGTCTTTTAATTTTTCAATCAAGTTCTTTGAAATTTTTGTATAATAAATCACATATTATTAATGCACAACTACACACAAGATAAAAAGAGTCTAAAAGATTTCTAAAATAATTTTTGTTTGAGAAAATTAAAATAATAATAACAATATTTTTAATAATAAATTAAACTATTTTAAAGAAAAAATAAGGAAAAAAACTTTTTTGCTTTTGGATATTTTGAATTATTGAGAATAATTTTTTTTATGGCAGTTAGCAATATATAGTATTGACTAATGATGGTAGTCATCAATTGTAAATAGTGGATGTAATAATGTGGTTGTTGGTGATGATGGTAAATAACGACTAATCGTGATGATAATTGATTTTGGTGATTGAAAATAGTGGTGATTATTTTTAGGTTGAGGATCATGGTTGTGGATGGCAGACGATGGTAATTGACGGTGTTTGTAGTTGTGTTTGAAGTGCGAATTTTGGGTGGTAGGTGAAAGCAAATGGAGTAGTAGACTAGTAGTGAACTAGTATCTTTCTAAAAATTCTTAATTAGACATTTTAATGATATTAAGACTTCGTTACAACTCTTAATCATTAAGAAATTGTAAAATACGAAAAATAAATGTATTTAATAATTAAAATCTGAATGATTAAGATTCAGATCTTGAAAACAAACAAGCTTAATGACTAAAATATGAATTTTTGTTTCTTAATTCTTTCTTTTTTTGGATGATTTAACTTGATATTTTTACCTTATATAAATCTTGCTTAGTTGTGATAAATAAAATTTAAAAATAAAAAATATAAAGGAAAGAGATTGACATTTTTATTAGCTTTTTAACCTTTCTATATGAGATACTTATCATTTAGATAGATAGAATACTATTTTAACACCAGTTATTATTATTTAATAATTTTATTTTTTTTGTATATAGTTTTATTGATTGACTGTCACGGCCCGAACCTAGGCCTTAGCCGTGAACGACGAATGTGACACCCGAAGGCATCCCATCCAAGCATCATGTTTATATCATAAGCATTCATAAGGTAAAATAAGCATATGTAAAGGAATAAACAAGCAAAAGTATATAGAAGTAAACTATCATATATAGTTCCCATAGGGAATATACCTCTATTCATAGTCCAAAACATGCCTCTACATCATAGATCTTGGCGAGGGCTAGCATGTAACTCACTAGCTTATCATCATTGTCATTGTCATAACATCATCATTTTCATAAAATATGCTTTTACATATTTGAGTTCATAATGATAAAAATTCATAGTTTTATCATAAGAGACTAGGGCTAAGTTTGGGGTCATGAGCAATTGAGTCAAAGTCATGCAATGGGATAGAATTCATAGAGTAAAACATGTATACAAAAAGTCAATTTGGATTATTGGTAAAGGAACCCACATCAAATTATTAGGCTCTAATCATGCATACTTTGAAATCATATACTTTTGCTTAAAAATCATATACATCATACAATTCATCATAATTCATGCATAAGTAGTCTTAATCATCATGTAGAAATCATAATCAGTGCATTAGGAACCATATCTTAAAAGGCCATAAGAAATCTGTAACAACCCGAAAATTTCCGAAACACCTTATGGTTGATATAGTATGATGTTATACTAGTCATGGTTGAAATTGGGTATCCATGGGTTGAGTTTAAGTGGCCGAACGCAAAATGGATCATTTTGGGGCCTAGAGGGGCCGTTTGGACAGTGAGCTT
>JBCEWC010013698.1:0-14888 GCA_038996855.1 Solanum aculeatissimum
TTGGTGATTGAAAAGGCTAACTTGTGTTGTTTTTCGAGAGGAACATCGTGGAAGTGTCAAAAATTGCTTTTGGCACGTCGTTTGAGGTAAAATTTGTGGTTTTCTGATATATATTATTGTTGATTGCTGGAAATTTTAGATATAAATATATTTCACATTCAAGATAGATATTTAGTGAAATTTTAGTCCGAATTGAAGATCTTTTCGAGGCAAACGTTGTGGTATTATCAGATTTTCCTGATTTTTCTGCATTTTGAGGTAACTTGATGAAATAGCTGCTGCCATATTGGTATTATTTACAAAAAAATTCAAAATGCGATTTCTTAGTCATTTTGAGTCAAATTTTAGTGAAAATTTGATCTAAATTGAAGACTTTTTCGAGGCACTCACAGTGGTATTGACAGATCGTCTTAATTGTGCTTCATTTGAAGTAAAATTAAGGTTGAACCTGCTTCCATATATGAGTTTTCTTTTGAAAAGAAATGTGTTATTTGTTTTAGATTGTTGGTATTGTTTTTTGCCTTAGTTTGATCTCTAATTTGGAATATGGGCTATGGTAGTCATGAGGGACATTATGCAAGGTCAATTTTGAATTTCAGATGCGGGCCCCACTTTTCCTGATTTAGTGTATAATTGACATGTTTCTTGTATTATTGAGATATTAATGTTATACGATCGTTTTAACGTTGTGAGTCTTGTTTTGATAGTTTGGCAGTGCTCAGAGGCTGCCAAAAAGGGCAAGGCTCTTGTGGAGTATGGTTGGACTATGCGTGTTTGTCTTTCTAGGCAGGCTAGGCTTCTCCGTCCTCGTAGACTGAGCTGAATATTTGAATGTCGATTGGAAAGCATGAGAATATGTTGGAGTTGATGCGTAAATGATTATACTTGTTGGATATAGTGAGTTAATGACTGTACTTGTTGTGTTAGCTCTAATCGAGGTCAGTTTTGCTATGTTTGTGGGGCTAGAAGCCATACATGCAGGGTTAGAGGCTGTACTTACTAAATTTCTTATATTAAAGGTTGTGGTGATGAAATTGACTATACTGAGGCTATATATTGATTATCTTCTATATTTGAGATTATATTTTTTTAGTTTTTTGTACGAGCTGATATTCGAGGCTGCCAGTTGTACTTGTTTTTGTATTGTGATCGACTGTGAGATATATATTGGTTAGTTGCCTTGTTCTGGTTATCCATTGTTTACTGTCCCTTAGACCTGCATTGTTCAGAGCTGACAACATGTTATTTCTCTCCTTAGTGTGACTTGAGTGGCGTAGATCCCTATAGACTAGACTAGCAGACTTATGTTTGATAGAATAGATCCTTAGCGAGGCTTGATATGATAGGGACCTTAGTATCAAGACTGGTTGATTTCCACCTTATGGCGTCCCTGCAATGTATACTTAGATCTGCTCGCATTCGGACCGATGTATGCTAAACTTATTTGGTTGGAGGCCATTATTGGACTATATCTTTGGGTAGAGGCAACTACTGACTTATATCTTTGGTTCAATGCCATTACTACCTTACCCTATTGGTTTGAGGCCATTATTTTTTTACACCTATGATTCGAAGCCACTGTTGGGATATACGCTTCGTTCGACTATATCCCTGACCAGGTCTTGTTGGGACAACCAAGGATCGAGGCTAAGGCAGCTTGAGTTCAAGGCCCAGGTGGATGTTGCATTGGGAACAAAGATTACTTGGTTACTATATCGGCTCTAGATTCACAAGATACTTAGCATGGATACCATACTTCTTCTTGTCCCACCATTGTGCGTTGGTTTACTTCCTAGGCTTCTGGGGGCTAGTTTGCATACAGGCTTAGTCGGTAGGTACATTCGTGTACATCACTGTTCTATTATCTAGCCTTGTCATTATACTCCACTGCGTATACATTTACTTGGTTCTGGTGGTTAAAACTCTTGAGTTATATTCTGCTTATTTCTTGCTTTCTTTACTATTCATACTTTGTCGGCCTATGATGCCTATTAGGTACCATATCCCTGGTACCCACCTCTATATTTCTGCATCTATTTTTTATGCAGGTCATAGCACAAGCCTGTAACGATGATTCTTCCTATGCTAGCTATATTTGGAAACTAGTAGTGAGCATTAGATGTCTGTGGATCCTTCTAGTTTCCTTCTATATTTGTGGCTATATTTTGCGATTGGCGAGTTGCCTTATATATTTTTTTTTCTGCATATATATATAGAGTTGTATTATGGTTAGTGTGTTGTACCACATCTATGGTAGCTCTGCATGGATGACTTCGACATCCTGGGAGGGGATATTTTGTTTTTGTTATGTTGATGTATGCCTAGTTTTAGCTTGTGCTTATGTTAGTTTTGGTTAAACTATTCTATGATTCCCATTACTAGTTGTTCTAAGATAGGGTTAGCTTGCCTATCAGGGCTAAGATAGGTGTCATTATGACCCATAAAGTCATGTCATGATAATTTGGTATCAGAACCCTAGGTTTGTTGGTCTCATCTATACAGATCTACCATCAAGAAGAGCCCTGAGGCAGTGCAAATGTTTAAGTTTCCAGATTCGTGAAATAGAAAGGAGCAACTTCGATCAGTGATATCTTCTTCATCTAGAGGTTGATTTAAGTGATTCAAAAGACTAACTTGTGTAATTATTTTGAGAGGAATGTCGTGGAAATGTCAGAAATTGCATTTAGAATGTCGTTCAAGGTAATATTCACTGTTTTGCTATTGTGTATTTGTGTTGTTAGTCAAAAAGATCGGATAGTGATTTCTTTGTAATTTTTAATTGGATTTCAATGAAATTTTGATCTATTTTGTGTGTTTTCTCAACAAGCACATTGTGATATTGTCGAAATTCACTTTTTGAGTGTGATTGAGGTAACAATGCATGAGAACCCGTTGCCATAGTGTTAAATTGTTGTCAAGAAATGTCCTATATTTTTTGGATTGTGTTTATTCCATTGTAAGTATCAGAATGAACCCAAATTTTAGGTACAAGTATTATTATATTGGCTTTTTTGGGGATAGAATCAAGAACTCATAAGAATCCTCACCTTATAAACTTGAAATTGGGGTGATTTCATCCTCTAAAAGCGCTTGTAACTCTATTGGTTATTAGTTGTAAGAATTAGCTTGGAAGCTATCTGTATCAGAGAAAGTACCAATAGTTACTGGCCCACCTAATCATGCCTAAAAAGAGATTGATGTTGTTCAAGAACCTGAGCAATGGGAACCTCCTCTCTTACTTGGGTCTCTAAACCTCTCAAAGTCCCGTTCACACTAGAACCCAGGACAAGGCTCTCTATCATTTCCATCATCCTCATTAGTGTGTCCTATAATGCTAGTGCAGTCGTGATCTCAAGAGGAGCTTGTTCCTCTCTAGGTTCAGCTGTAGGTTCGGGGGAAATACTCCTATCATAGTCTCTAGCCAGTGCTACTCCTTGAGCGCATCCTCTACCCCAATCCTTACCTTTTTCCCTAGTTAAGGTCCTAATTACATCATCATGGGTTACTTCCCTACCTCTATTGGCTGAAGATCTAGTCTTGGTAGTCTGCCAAAATAATATGCGACAACTCAGAACTCATAACCAGTAACCACGCACGACAAGGATTGGATAAACAAAAGAAAGTTTCCTTACAGTCTCTATAGCCTCTCAAATAGAAGCAAGGGTGAGTACCAACCTCCATAACTACAACCTGCTCTTAGGAAAGCCAACATAAACAATATGTATATTTGCACGTAGCCATATAATTCAAATATTCAGTATAGTTGACAAATAATTCCTAACAATTACAAGTACAAAATTAAGTATCAAATCACACTTCATACAAGTTTCCACATTAATAGAATGAAATAGGATGAAATGAAGTGCAAATGGTATAATGCAATGTCAAGTAATCATGATACATATTTATCCTATTATACACATCCATTGATTTAATCAGACCGTAATCCATAGGGTTCTATCATGCACCATATATCTGTTGGAACCATTTTCTTTCAGCACAATCATCTCTAGCTGAAACCATTTCCTATGGGACTTGATTTAGGGGTTTAGGAGACCTTAGGATACCTAAAAGGGGCTTAGGGAATCACTAAATTATGAAATTACCATTAATGAAATGGCCAATTCTCTGTAACACAGTGTCACATGGACTGCTACAGTGCCCGTCAAAGTGACACATTGTCTATTCAACTGCCCATCAAATGACACTTAGCCAAATTTCAATGTGAATTCTCAAGGGACATTCTGGACCACTTGACGGGAGAACTCACAGACCGTGTGGCTTCACACGGACCGTGTACTGGTCCGTGGAGCCAAGTGTGTCCCAAGAATCAACTCCCAAGTCAATACAAGCCTCTGCCGCACTTGATGAGCCACTTCACGGATAGTTCAATGGCTCACGGATCGTGGGGTGGTCCGTGGCCTATGACTTGTGTCTTGGGGGGTTTTCTGGCCACACCCAGATCTCTGGAACTTGGCACGGAACTCTACATGGACCATGCAAAAGCTCACGGTTCGTGGCCCTTGCCTTGGGCCCTTTTCAGGGCCTATCTCTAATGTCTTCCGAATTTTAGGCAGTCCCACTGTTTAGGTCATAACTTTCTCAGACGAACTCCGAATGGAGTGAAACCAATTGCGTTGAGATGTTAACTCAAAGAGATTCAATTGGATATGTAGAATCCCACAGCTTTCAACCCTAATCAAAAGTTATTCTAGCTCAAAGTCTACTATCCAAATGGCCTTTCTAGGCCACCAAATGATCCATTTTGCGTTCGGCCACTTAAACTCAACCCGTGGCTACCAAAACTCAACCAAGACCAGTATAACATCATACAAGACCAAACATAAGGAGTTTTCAAAAAGTTTTGGGTCGCTACAAAATTTAAAATCACAAAAGAACCTATCTCCACACTTGTGCTGACCATCTTTAGACTTCTTTCTCAAATCATAACCAATAGTTTTAAATCCATATGATGCACATGTAACCATATTGCCATAACTCTAACAAGAAAAACAAAGCCACATCACCTTATAAAATTGATCTTATAATTGATATGATGCTTCAAACTCAACATATATCAGCCAAATTTAATGACCTAATCAATTTTCTACATATACTTTCTTACTAACATTCTCAATTGCCTTCACACAAGTGAACTTATTGAAAACCTCCTTAGTCCATAAGATGACTATCTAAATAGCAGTCCACTCTTTTGGTTTACAATGAAGTCACCGGTCCCGAAATAGATCTCTGAAATAAAATTCATTCTTCAACGCATTAATATCCATGCCAACATCCACCACAATGTCTATCGTTATGATCATTTCTAGAACTCAAGCATCTGTAGTAACAACTAATTGGTTTTCCAAATGTGACTACAACATCAAACTCCAATACATAAGTAAGTGTAACAACTAATAACTCCTTAGTAGCTAGTATTCGTACTTTAAAACCATTGCCTCCATTCTCCTCATTCGAAGGACCACTAGAACACATCATACCCACCGAGAAGTCTGTACTCAAATAGCCCACATTTTTCTTCCAATCGAATAGTTGGCATACATTACCAAATTAGTTTTATCTCTAACAAAGCAATATGTACCCTTTTGGCAAACCAAGTCAATAGCAGAGTAACACAACCCATAACATTAACCAAGTTAACACATACACCTCCATAGTAGTCATATTTTAGCACTTTAATCATTCAAATTCTCTTCCTTGCTGAATAACTAACATAGAAGATAAGATGTTCACATATTTCCCAAAATCAATGTTTACCCCTACTAGCAAAATATCCTCAAACTTCATAGTTGAATTATAACCTTAACCTCTTTGAGTCATATAATAGTCCAAGTCTGACAACTCAACCATTCCATAATTTTATCACTCATGTCTCATAGACAATCTAACTCTAATCCATGCAATGACATTCCAAATGCATGCTTGAAGAAACAAGTATGAATCCTCACTATACGTGAGAGAATGGAATTTAAGTGATAAAAATTGGATTAGACCAATAATGTGTGATAAAGAATCAAGAAATGGAGATTCTTTCTAGAAGTTACTATAGCCTCTCGAAGATATGTAACATGTCTCTGCACTAATCCTCGAGACTCTATTATACTAGACTTATGCACATATGAGACCTATGAACCAAAGACTCTGATACTTATTTGTCTGATCAAAAACTCGAGTGATGGAACTTGTCAAACCCACCAAGGCAAGTCAGCTTAAACACTGAACAATTCAAATAGAATGAAAATTTAAGCTAAAATAAAACATCTACCATAAAATAAGTAATCCCAAGATTGGTGTCACATGTATAAGGCACTAAACTCGACAGGAATGAAGAATAACACACGTCTTGATGTTATAGTCTTCAAATAGAAAAAATAAATATAGTACAAGAGGGCCTTGAGAGTCCTCTGAAAATATAAGTTACTACCTCTCACGCGATCTTGAAGCTCATCTATAATAAGAAATGCAGAAATCAAGTAGAACTAGACTCATAACCTACACAAGTATAGAGGCAAGGATGAGTACTAAATAATAGGGTACCCAGCAAGGAGATCTAAGTTCAGGTAGAGAGTAAAGAAGATAGGCACTCCTTCCATACAAACCAAACCTTTATAACTACAACATTCTCTAAGGAAAGCTAACATACACAATACATATATCCACAAGCAATAGTATATCCAACAAATCATATTCAATAATTTACAAGTACAAAGTTAACCAATAAATCATCAATTATACACATATCCATATTAATATAATGAAATGAAATGAGGGGGAGTGCAAATGATAGAATGCAATGTCAAGTAATAATGATGCACGCCTATCATATGATACACATCCGTTGATACAATCACACCATAAACTATGGGGGACACACATGGATCATGTATCAATCATCATCATTGGAAGAAACCTCGTCCATCAAAAAAGACCTCAACAATTGATACACTTTCCAGAAGAAACCTTGGTCATCATAATACTCGCCAGAAGAGACCTTATCCACTGAAAGAAACCTTGGTAATCAATACCAGTCGGTAAAGACCTCGAATCCTATTCTCAGTATCATACTCAATCTAGCTGGAACCATTTCCTATCAGCTTGTAATCTATAGTGGGACTCAATCAATATTTCATTTCAACACAATAATCACTTTCAAGTGGGCATGAGAGTATGCAATGAGTTCACACTATTCATATATATAATATAATCAAATCAATCAATCTTGCAATAATTGAATCATTATCAAATGAGTTATTCAAAAGTAGTATCACATCATTTCAGTAGTTCTCAATAACCACTTTATTATCATGAGTAGTCAATATTTTAACTAGAATTCATCAACACTTTTACGATAATATCAAGATTATATAAAACTTGTATCAATATCACATTTATATGCCTCAATAATTACTTCATCCATTAGCATTCATCTTTACTCAACACATGAATCAGTATTAACAAGTCACAATTCTCATCAACAGGGATCATGTGATTACTCAATTTAAGGATCAACATCATCAATGAACATTTCTTAATACACAAAGCAACATCAACAATCATATATCAAATCATGAATTAAACTAACACATGATATTATATAGCATTTATATTATTCCATCACTTTTATCAAGTCATTTCATGAATAATTCACCAATTTTCAAATTTCCAAAACTCCCAACACACAAAGATAGAAAATACAAGGTTCAAGAAATTCAACAAGGTTTAGAATCCACTGCCTCGATAAAATCAAAGAATCAATCCGACACTTGAGACTTTACTTTCTTATTTGTATCCAAAACACCACATTCTATTCAAATAATAAGTTACACAGTCAAATTCCATGATTAGCAGTGTCAAAATCATGAAATATTAGAAAAATGGGAAAAATGACTCAAATATCCAACACCAAAAAATGGAGATGAAATCTGAATTTTTTTTGCATAAAAATGTTAATCAGGGTATTAGGGATCCATTAGCGAAAACTATTTCAGAAACGGAGGTGAAATCAACTGAAGATCACTATTTTAGTAAAACTTGAGTTTTTGAGAAAAATTGCCTGGTTTGAAACCCGGACTCAAGTATGATATATTTCTTGAGAAATACCCTACCTATTCTTAGAAAAGTTTATACATAAAATTTCATCAAAAATGGAGTTAAATTTGACCTTAAAATTCTTAATTTATCAAATTTTAACTTTACTGGGAAAACCTCAAATTATATGAGATTAATATGATGAAAATCAGTGATGAATCGACATATTTATACCAAAATTATATTAACCATAGTATAAGGATCCTAAATATGCCTTTTTAAGAAGAAGAAAAAAGAGACCAAATGAATAAAACCCTAATTTTCTCCATGAAATTTACAAATAGAGAAGGAAAACCAGACAAACAAATCAAGAGAGAATTCCAAAATGAGAGTTGAAAATTAATCCCTATTAGATCGAGAAGAATACAAGAAGAATTATACCATTCCAAGCTCTAGAACCCCAATATGCTCAAAATACCAAATGATCATAGTCTGAATGTCACGACTCGGTCTCGGTCATGATGGTGCCTATTAGATCCCACCTATAGGCAAGCCAATTACCCAACCCCAGGGTACTTGTCCTCGCTCTCTAGTCACAACCATAACCGATACAATAATACAAATAAGCACAATCTACCCAGAACCTGGAAGTCAACTGTATAGAGCTACAATAGACACAAGTACATACCCATATGTATATCAATAACTATAATAATATACAAAACTAGGAGTGGTCCTACAAATATATGTCACTACTGTACAAGGCCAATATTTGAAAACCAAAGATTGTCATCAAAAGGAAAGAGACTGAGAAGTAGCCAGAGTTGTCGATACTCACCAAAAAAGTCTCTTGAGCACTTCATAATCCCCTAGAAAATTAGTGCCCATGGCTATAACCTAGACTTGTACCATGGAAAGATGAAGAAAGTAAGGGGATGAGTACTAGAAGAAGGCACCCAGTAGGCATCATCGGCCGACTGAGTGAAATAGCATACATAAAGAAAGATCAAATATAGATAACCACAACAAATCCAGTAAATTAAACCCAATTTAAACCAACCAAGGCGAAGTGCAATCATACCGACAGGCAAAGGACAGAGTAAGCCCACTGCACAATCTAACTAGGACAGAGTACGCCCACACACAATCTAACTAGAAAATATCACTAAACCTAACAAAATCACCACAGAGGCAAACTCTCAACATCACATGATCAAAGGGTCAAGTTGTACGTAGGAGTAAGGCCCTAGTATTTATGCTTGAACGCCCCCTGAGAGCTCATAAGCCTAGGAGGTACACCCACACATAATCAGGGTGTCTATAGGTGTGTGAATACATGAGTAATCAATTGGGCCTCTACCCCCAATAATCATATGTTAATCGGGTCTTCAACCTTGTGTTGGAACATGACACCAGATTCAAATATGTACATGTGTAAGTGTGGGACATATCTCCCATGAGAGAAAGAATCCCCCTAGCATAATCAATAGGGTCCTTGACAAAAAAATATCATTCAACGGGGCCTAGCCCCTAAAATATAATCAATGGGGTCCCCTACTAAACGTCACTAGGTTCTTAGACCTTTGAATCATCCCCTAGTTCTCAGACTCTCGGACATGACCACCAGGACTCAAACCATGGGTAGCATCACCCAGGACTTGGACACTCAGACCTGGCTACCGGGACATAGACCATAGGGAGAATCATCTAAGACTCGAGGTATTGAAACAGTCACTCACTCAACCAGTCTATCTGGATCCAGAACTCCAAAGTCATATTGTGCATCAAGAAAGAAGCCATCCAACCCCCATATCATCGTAACTATCACCTCCCTAAGATAATAACAAATACCCCATCCTCAGGTAAGAAGGAGCAGTACCCAATGATTAACAACAATATACAAGAGCGTGTATATCACTAATCAGTGTAAAACCAAGTCAAACAGACCTAAAAATACAACAATCCAGCCAAACACATACAATAAGGGTAAAGCATGACAACTAAAGTCGTGTCATAAAAATCTACAACAACCAAGACCAACAGATTCATATCTCAGTATCATCTAACAACGTACCCACACAGACAAGAGTTAGGGCAGAATCCATACCTACCCACGACGTCAACCCCTATATGGCCCTTATTAGGCCTTTCTACAGTCAATAGTGCCAACAATTATCAAAATTATAGCAATTACAGGTACCAACACAGGGTTACAATCCTACAACAACATATACTATGCATACAATGCACAACTAGCACCTTTATACGCATTTCAGTTGAACAGGCATCTAATCTCACTCAGTCTAAGGTGTAGGAACAACCCAGCCTGCCTGGAAGACGACGTCCCGAATCAATCAAACTGAGCTTTTCCCCTCTTAATCACTTTCCAACGCTGCTCTACTATTAAAATATAATTTGCAAGGTCAAGACGATCATATTGGCTTAATATCTTTAATAATAGTTGAAATTAAGCCAAATAGCGCCTAAAATGGGGAAAAATAGGGCCTGTGCCTAAAATCTTAAACAAATCCTCAAAAAATAGTCCCTATATCACCTCGAGTCTACAATCAAAAGATTTTCCTAAACCCGACCGAAGAAGATCAAGAAATGGCCAAAAAATGAAGTTAAATTCTACTGAAAAATATTTTTTTCAAAACTTTCTCGGTTAAATTTTATAAAAACCAACTAAGTTCAGCGAAAACCAAGCATATCACAGAACGTAGAACAACTTGGACTCAAATTTTACTTAATTCCGTCAAGAATCAGCTGAGATATCAAAACGTAAGATTTTTGCACATTTCGAGAACATAATCAGCTAAAATAGTGATTTTACCTCAAAATATATGTCAAATCTAAAATTCCACTTCACCATAGTGTTCCTTGCAATAAATCCAAGACATGTAAGCTTTTGAATCGTAAACAACAGAGCTCCGAATCACTTTTCACGACTCAGGAAAGGTCAGAATGAAAGCTCTTCACAAACTTAAAAGCCTATATATAGGCCATACCTATGGCCTCCGCAAACGCGGACTAGGATACGCGAACATGGAGCTTTTGGAGGCTTCCTTTCTATGTTAATGTGGGCATGACTTTGCGAATGTAGAGCTTTGCCCAGCAGACCTTCCACGAACACTCTCGATCCTCCGCGAACACGTAGTGTTACTTTTTCTTGTGCTTCACCAGCTAACTAAAATACTTTCTTGAGGCATTCCAGAGCGTCCAGTATCTATTTTATGCAAACAAATAGTGTAATCACATAGATTTCAACACTCCAGATCCAACGGTTTTGTCAGAATTCCCGACGGAGCACCCTACAGAAAAATGAGGGTCCTACTTCATTCCAACTAATTTTAGCTAAAAGAACTGAGGAGGTCAAAATGCAACCGAATGCCCCTGTCAATTGACGAAGGGTCATTTAAGACCGTTTTCGATGTTCTAGAGCTACAACGCCTTCAAATTTCCATTTTGAGTGTGTTTTCTTTTTTATAGAAATGCACTTTTAAGCTTTCAATTGAACTCATTTTTCATCTTTTGGATCAAAATTATATCGAGACCCTCCATACCCAAACCAACCACCCTTCTAGGTTAATTCAATCATTCTGGAACTGATGGAATGGTAGAATTGACAATATCCCTCATTATACCATCCCACCAGCAATGTTGTCTCAATTTTAGGTACATCTTAGATGTACTTAGAAGAATAAAATATCAGGAATTATGTGCCTCCTATAGGATCAACTGTATCAAATCCCCCACTCTAGGAATGCATTATCAACTGTCAAATTTGAGAGGCCCACGTGAATCAACTCTAGCCTGACAATCAACCCCTGTAACACTCTATCTCAGAGATCCACTAGCGAATCATAACCAGTAACCACACACGACAAGGATTGGGTAAACAAAAGGAAGTTTCCTAATAGTCTCCACAGCCTCTCAAAAATAAGCAATAGATTTACCCTGTCAATCCTTAAGACTCTATTCGACTAGGCTTGTACCATGTGAGATCTACAAACATGTTTCTCTAATACTAATTTGTCACGACCTGAAATTAGGTGTGATGGCACCTGCCTTTAACCAACTAAGACAAGTCAGCCTAAATAGATATAACACAATAATGTGAAAGATAAAGAAAAAGTAATAGTCTAAATATAAGTATAAGCAATAAGGTAAAGTGAATCCATAAATAGAAACCATTGCAAGACTTGTGTCACATATACAAGCCTCTACTACAACTTGATTCGAAAGAAAATTATGCAGGGCTTAATTGTGTTTGCTTCTCAAATAGAATAAAAATAACTCAATAGTATAGAAGTCTTGAGAGTCGGCTAGAAAGGATAAACTTCTACCTCTCAGACTATCCAAGCTCGGTCTAAATAATATGCAAGAGTTACCTGGGATCTGGCTGACAACCTACACACAAGTATAGAAGAAAGGGTGAGTACCAAAGCAACAAGGTAACTAGAAAGAAGATCTAAACACAAATAAAGAATAAAGAACACAGGTACTCCTTCCATCCCAACCGAACCTCCATAACTACATCCTGCTCTCAGGAAAGCCAATATACACAATATGTATATTTGCACATAGCCATATAACTCAAATACTCAGTATAGTTGACAAATAATTCCTAACATTTACAAGTACAGAATTAAGTATCAAATCACACTTCATACAAGTTTCCACATTAATAGAATGAAATAAAATGAAATAGGATGAAATGAAGTACAAATGGAATAATGCAATGTCAAGTAATCATGATACATATCTATCCTATTATACACATCCATTGATTTAATCAGACCGGAATCCATAGGTCCCTAACATGCACCATATATCTGTTGGAACCATTTTCTTTCAGCACAATCATCTCTAGCTGAAACCATTTCCTTTTAACTTGTTATTACATTTTGCTGGAACAATTTCCCTTCAGCATTTTTCATCTATAGTAAGAACCATTTTCTTTTGGCTTTTCATCAATAGTGAGAATCCGTCAATGTATCATTTCAACACAATAATCACATTTCAAATAAACATGAGTGTATCTAAAGAGTCGACATAATTCAAACATCCAATACTCACATCAATCAATCTTATCATTTTTTAACAAGTGATTCATTCAATAGTAATATAACATTGTTTCTCAAGTTCTCAATAACAAATTTTCATCATCAATCAAGAATAATCATCTAAAGTGTCAACATTTTCATTAATATTCTTGAACAGTTTCACCAAAATATCAAGATTATACATCACTTAGTCAATACCACATTTATAATGTCTCAATAGTTATTTCCATAAGAGCATGAATCAACACACTACACTCGAGTAAACATCAGCAATTCACAATTCTCAACAATAGGGAACACATAATCCATCAATATTCTAAACATAAAAATCAAAATCACGAACAAGCATACACCAAAACACGAGTCTGTTTCACATAGTTATTTATTATCCCATCATTTTCATTAAGTCATTTCATGAATAATTCACGCAATTTTGAAATCCCCAATACTCACAAATACACAAAGGAGGAAGATATATGATTCAATTAAGCTCAACAAGGTATAGGAATCCACTTGTCTCGATAAAGTCATGAAAACAACCCAAAAATTAATCTTTCCCCTTCCAAATATATTTGAAGAAGCAAAATCTATTCAAATAATAATTTACAATAAATTTCCAAGTCCAACGATGCCAAAATTATGAAATTTGGGGAAATGGGCAAAAAATGGTCCAAAAATTTAATACTGGAAAATGGGGTTGAAATCTTAAAATTCTTGTATGAAATTTATCCTTAGAGTTTTATGAAACTGTGGTGAAAACCATTTTTAAAAATGGAGTTAAAATTACTCCATAATAATAAACTTTGTAAAAAGTTTGAGTTCATGAAAAAATGTCAATTTCTCCAATTTTCATTGTTAAATTTGATATTAAAATCAAGAATTATTAAATGGGGAATGAAGATGTTAGTTAATAATAGCTTACCAAATTGAATCCTTGTGAAAAATCACTTGAAAATCGCCCAAACCAAGCTCCCAAAGTCTAAAAATTGAGATAATGACTTAAACTCGTCACTTTTGAAAAGGTCATGTGTAACAGTGGAACATATCTACCACGAGATAAAGAATCCCCCTTGCATAATCAACAGGTCCTTGACAAAAAAATATCAATCAATGGGGCCTAACCCCTAAAATATAATCAACGAGGTCCCTGACCCAAATCTCACTAGGTTCTTAGACCTTTGAATCATCCCCTAGGACTCGAACTCTCGGACATGACCACCGAGACTCAGACCATATGGAGCGTCACCCAGAACATAGACACTCAGACCATGATATCAGAACACAAACCATAGTGAGCATCATCTAAGTCTCCAGGTATTGAAACAATCACTCACTCAACCAGTCTATCCGGATCCAGAACTCCAAATTAATATTGTGCCTCAAGAAAGAAGTCATCTGTCACGACCCAAGCCTAGGGCCTAGACGTGACATGGCGAATGAGGAACCCGAAGGAACCCCAAACAAGCCGCTCAAGCTTGTCATCACACTTCATCGATCGCGAAAGTACATTCAACATTAAATAATGGGAATTAGGGACTAAGGACAAACCATTTCAAAATAACATCATAGAATAAGAGTCAAACTCATTTACAAAATACGTGTCCAACGTACACCTCTACATACATAGATAGAACGGGGGCCATGACATGCTACCAGCTCCCCTCATAGTCAAAATACAATTACAATCTAAAGTCTAAAAACATAGGAGTAGGAAACATAACATAGCCCTCGAATCATTGAGGACTCACCAACAATCTCGGATAAGCACCGTAC
>JBCEWC010013699.1:0-14888 GCA_038996855.1 Solanum aculeatissimum
ATCTACATCTCCTACCATACAAAGCTTCAAATAGAGCCATACCAATGCTAGCATGGAAACTATTGTTGTAGGCAAACGCAATGAGAGGTACATAATCATCCTAATTTCCTTTGAATTCCAACACATAAGCCCTCAACATGTCCTCCAACGTTTAAATCATTCTTTCAGCTTGCCCATCGGTTTGACGATGAAATACGGTGCTCAACTTTACCTAAGTACCAAGCCCCTTTTGAAAAGACTTCCAAAAATGAGAAGTAAATTGAGTACCACGATTCGATATAATAGACCTCGGTATACCATGCAATCTCAGCAACTCCTGAATATACACCTTGACATACTCCTCGGCACTATAGGTAGTCTTAACCGGTATGAAGTGAGCCAACTTGGTCATCCTATCAACCACAACCCATATAGAATCGAAGTGTCTCCGAGTACGGGGTAACCCAACCACAAAATCCATGTTTACATCTTTCCACTTCTAAGTAGAAATTTTTATATCTTGGGTCAAGCCACCGGGCCGTTGATGTTCCACTTTTACTTGTTGGAAATTAGGACATTCCGACATGAACTTGTCTATGTCCATCTTCATTTCGTGCCACCAATACAACTCTCTCAAATCTCGGTGCATTTTGATAGATCCTGGATGAATAGAATATTGAGAGTTATGAGCCTCTTTCATGATAACCTCCTTTAGGCCATCAACATCCAGAACACACAATTGGCCTTGGTACCATAACACACTATCTCCCCCTTGAGAGAAAACCTCAATCTTTCCTTTGGAAACCAATTTATTCAATTTAACTAAAGAGGGATCTAAGTCTTGTTTTGCCTAAACATCAACCACTATCGACGACTCGGATTCGCCTTGAACAAGAATTCTACCATTGTTGGATTCGGCTAACCTTACACCCAACCTAGACAAACGATGCACATCTTTCACTATCTCCTTTTTCCCTTCATCCATATGTGATACACTTCCCATGGAGAGCCTACTAAGGGCATCCGCCACAACATTAGCCTTGCCGGGATGATAAAGAGCACTCATATCATAATCCTTGAGAAATTCCAACCATCTCCTTTGCCTCAAATTAAGGTTCCTTTGGGTAAACACATATTATAAACTCTTGTGATCGGTAAAGACATCCACATGAACCCCATATAAATAATGTCACCAAATTTTCAAAACAAACACCACCGCCACCAACTCAAGATCATGGGTCGAATAATTTTGCTCATGCACCTTCAATTGCCTAGACGCATAAGCTATCACCTTACCATGTTGCATAAGGACACAACCCAAACCAATACGTGACACATCACAATATACCACAAACCCATCTAACCCATCTGGCAGAGTCAAAATTAGAGCCGATGTAAGTCAATCCTTCAAGGTTTGGAAACTTTTCTCACATTCATTTGACCACACAAATTTGGCCTTCTTTTGAGTCAACTTAGTCAATGGAGACTCTATAGAGGAAAACCCTTCAACAAACCTTCTATAATAACCGGCTAAACCAAGGAAACTTCGAATATCCGAAGGAGTCAACGGTCTAGGCCAATCCCTCACTGCTTCAGTTTTCTTAGGGTCAACCTTGATGCCATCGTCGGACACCACATGACCAAGAAAAACAACTTCTCCCAACCAAAACTCACATTTGCTAAACTTGGCATACAATTGCTTCTCCCTCAACATTTGAAGCACCAACCTCAAGTGATCCATATGCTCCCGCTCATTTCGAGAGTAAACCAAGATGTCATCAAAGAAGACCACCACAAAATTATCAAGGAACGGTTTGAACACCTGATTCATAATATCCATAAACACCATCGGAGCATTGGTCAACCCAAACAATATCAACACAAATTCAAAATGCCCATAATGAGTCCAGAAAGCTATTTTTAGAATATCATACTCCCTCACCTTCAATTGGTGATAACCCGAATGAAGATCTATTTTTAAGAAATGAGTAGCTCCTTGAAGTTGGTCGAACAAATCATCAATTCTAGGAAATGGGTACCTATTCTTAATGGTCACCTTATTCAATTGTCGATAATCAATAGACATTCGGAGCGACCCATACTTCTTACTCACAAACAAAACAGGAGAACCCCAAGGAGAGATACTCGGCCTAATATAACCCTTTTCTAACAAATCTTTCAACTGATTTTTCAATTCCTTCAACTCTGTCGGGGCTATACGATAAGGAGGGATAGAAATAGGTTGAGTATTCAAAAGGAGATCTATACCAAAATCTACTTCTCTATCGGGAGGAATACTGGGCAAGTCCTCTGAAAACACGTCGGAAAACGCATTAACCACCAGAACAAATTCAAGCTCAGGTGACTCACCCTGCACATCTCTAACCCATACAACGTGATAAATGCACCCCTTACAAATCATCTTTTGGGCTTTGAGGTAGGAAATAAACCGACCCTTAACCACGGAATCCCTACCCTTCCACTCCACCACAAGTTCATTAGGAACTTGAAATTTAACTTGCCTAGTCCTACAATCAACCAAGGCATACAATGCATGCAACCGATCTATCCCAAGGATAACATCAAAATCATACATCTCAAGTTATACAAGGTCACCAGGGAACACTTTACGCAACACAGAGACAAGACAACACAGATATACTTTCAGAGCAATAATAGACTCACCCACAGGAGTATACACCGAATAAGGTTCCCTTAGAGTTTTGGGACTCAAACTAAATTTAACAGCCAACAGAGGATTCACAAAAGATAAATTTGCACCCGGATCAAGTAAAGTATAAGCATCAAAATCAAAGACTTTTAACGTGCTAGTTACGACGTCCGGAGCTTCCTCCACCTCTTGTCAGGCATGAAGAGCATAAAATTAGTTATTCCATGGAGCACCACCAACTGGAGCTTTTGGGGGCCCTTGAACACCGGGAGCCGTTTGATCCTTCTTTGTATTCCTTGGGCAATCATAGATCTTGTGATCCTTACCCCCACATCCGAAGCAAGCACCCGAAGCTTTTCTACAATCACCCTCACGGTGCTTTCCACATTGGTCACAAAGAGAAATTTAGGGACCACCTCTAACAAGTGCCTTAGAAGGAGGCACTCTTGGATTAGAAACTCTCATATTGGAACCTTGGCCTTTATGGAACAGGCCAAAACAGCCACCACCCCTTGAATTGGAGGATCCACCATCGAACCGGACCCTCTTAGCTTCATTCACCCTTCCTTCCCTAAGTTTTTCACCTTCAATTTGCTAAGCATAAGTCATGAGTCTAGAGATGTCCATGTCACGGATGAGCATAGCGGTTCAACATTCCTTCATCACCAAATCCAAAACACCCGAAATAAACTTGTGCATTCTTACATGGGGATCGCTACAAGCATAGGGGCATATTTGAAAAGCTTAGTGAACTTGAGAGATTAGTCCCTCACGGTCATACCACCCTATCAAAGATTGATGAAGTCAGTCATTTTTGCTTCCCTAAGCTCAAGAGGAAAGAAATGATCAAGGAAGGCCATTTTGAATTCTTCCCAACTAACCTTGACATCAACCACTCGCTCAACCAACCATTGGTTATACCATACTTGGGCCACATCTTTCAATTGATATGCGAACAACTTGGATTTCTCCTCCGAACTCCCCCCCATAATGGTCAACACCTTAGCGAGTTCATCAATGAATTCTTGAGCATCTTCATCCACTTTTGAGCCAAAGAACTCAAGAGGGTTTATCCGGGTGAAGTCCCTCACCCTAAAAGCCGAAGTACCAACATTCATCGGATTGGTTGGCCGGGCTTGGTTAGCCACCACTTGTGCCAACATAGAGACCACATTTCTAAATTCAGTGTGGGTCACTTATTCCTCTACTGGTGCCTGAGGGGTTTGTTCCTCCTAGCCGGGAGCCTAAAGCGTGAAGGGAGCTCTTCTAGGAGGTATGTTCTGAAAGAACGAAGAAAACCAACATTTAGGGAATCTTATAAATAGTACAAGGCACGACACAAGGGATAATAAAGTGAAAAGTTCCTAAAATGTCGCCGTAGCCTCTCGCTCATAAGTATGGCGCGCATCACACCCATGAACAAGACTCTACTTGACGTGGCATGTTGGACTCGGAGGATCATTTACAAACCTCAGGCTCTGATACCATCTTTGTCACGACCCGGGAGTGGGGCCTAGATGTGATATGGTGAAGGAGAAGCCAAAAGTCCTCGATCAAGCCATCATAGCATCATTACTCACATCATCGGTTCGAAAGAGTGGAAAAGTAAACACATAACATATATTTCTAGGGAGAACGGGGCTTTGGATTCAAGCTATGTGGATGTTTCCGGGAGTGGGATGAACATGGATCACAGAGCACATAATAAGTATTTCTAAGGGATGGGTAAGTAGGACTCAAGCTATGAGGGCATACCAGGTTAGGGGACTTTCCACATAAACACATTCCCAACATTTACAAGTCCAATACATAATTATAAGCATAATTGAAACATCATTCCCATAATCAAATCTCAATAGACATAATATCTCAACAAAATATAATACAACGTGCAAGAGTTTAACATGTCCAACATAGCCTCTACATAAGATAGAATGGGGCTTTGACATAATCCAGGCTCACCCTCAAGTCATAAAGTAAGGAAAATAAAAAAATACAAGGAAGATAGAAAGTAGTTATTGCCCTTGAACAAAAGGGCTCACCACAAGCAAGTAGCTTCAAGAATTATCACTCGTCATCCAACATAAGATAGAGGTCATCACCGGTCCTTACATGGTTAGAACATGTAGACAAGGAGTATGGGTTAGCACAATAAAGAACTAAGTATGCGGGCATGCAAATGCATATGCACATGAACCTATAAACAACCTAGATGACAAGGGCACATACATAAAAAGAGAATATAAGGAAGAATAGTATATCAACATACCGTGATAACCATGATGCATGAAGTTCCATAATTATTATAGTATAGAGGGGATGTAACCATAACTGGCATCTCAACCCATGTGAACTACAACATGAATTTTCCCAATGCAACCTCCCTTTAGATCGGAGAAGGTTACTTGCCAAAGGTAACCTACACCACACCTTATGACCCGATTATTTCGATATGATGGGCACCTTCCTTACGACTTGGTTATTTTGAAAGGATTTCCATAACATACCACATCATATCATATCAAGGCATACCTTACATGAACAACACCCATTTTGGTAGCAACCTATGTTGGCATATAGTTTGACAGAAAAGAGTATGGACCCTATGGAGATAGCCCACTCCGACTCCAATCCCTCGGTGCTAAGTCCACATCACACAAGAATACGTATACATATACATGCTTTAAAATGGATACTTGACACTTGAACATCAAACCATGCATAATTGGGCTTAAAAGCCAAATTCACTTTCATTACTTTCATGCATACTTAACAAGAGTCAAATACATTTCATGATCATACTTTCGTGCATAAGAGTAGCTCCATACTTGTCAAACATAATAGTGTAAACACCTATAGTTGCTCAAAGAGCCATATCATAGACATTATATGATCACATTCTTGTCATAACCCATACTTGTTCAAAATCGTAGTCATAAACATATTTGGGACTTAGCCCACATCGAAAGCTTCATAAATCCATGATCATGCATGAAAATGCTATGAGTGACATTGAGAAGAGCATGGGTACTAGAATTCATACTTTAAATTCTAATCAAGAGTATTCCAAAAGGGATTCAAGTTAAATCAACATTTAAATCATTATTTAAACTCTACCCATGCATAGTTCAAGAGTAAGGGGACATGCATAATTTGACCTTCATCAATTCGAATGAAAGTTTATAGAATCCAAACTTATATTAACATTAAATCACCTAATTGTATAACCTACAACTCAATTCAATTGAATATATCAAAATTTAAAGAATCCATAATTAAAGAAAGCTTAAATTCATAATTTAAAGAAAAAGATTCTTGGGTCTTTATGGATGAAAGGAAATCCATGAATCAATGTTGGTCAAAAGGATTGAGAGAATTTTGGTGAGATTTGAAGATTGTTAGGATGAATTAAAGGGGATTAGGGTTTGATTTGGTGGTTTTAGGAGACTTTAGAAAGGTTAAAAGGGGAATGAGATTAAACCAAATTATGAATTAACCATTAATGAAACAGATAGGATTACAAAATAGGGTCTCACGAAATGCCACCCAAGGTACGTGTACAATTTCACAGACCGTGAACCTATCTGTGAGACCACATTTGGTCTCAGCTTTGGCTTGAAATCTCAGGGGACTTTTTGGATTAACTCACGGGAGTCTCATGGACCGTGTAGCTGCACACAGACCGTGTACTGGTTCGTAGAGCATCACTTGGTCCAGAGTCCAGCCCCGAGCCTTAACAAGCTCACTGGAACACTTTACAGAAGCCCTTCATAGACCGTGAAGACTCAAACGGACTGTGAAATGGTCCGTGGAGTTCCACTTGGTCTGAGACTTGGTCCAAACTCCAAGGAAGATCACTAGAACAACCCAAGGGACACATCACGGACCATGAACCACCAAATGGTCTTTGGTCCCTCACTTTTACTCCATTCCGAATCCTTTTTCCAGCATACTTCTGAGTACGAGCAGTCTATCTACAAAGGTCATAACTTCCACATCTGAACTCCGAATTGAGTGAAACCAATTTTGTTGCGAAGATAAATCAAAAATATTCAATTTGATATATAATATCCCACACAGTTCATCTCATACCAAGATATATGGCTCTTCAAACTCCATGCTGCCTAACCGGCCTTACAACCTTCCACCTAAACAATTCCTTTGAGTCCAGCCACTTAAATACAATCCATGACTACAAAAATTCAATCACTACAAGTTCAACAATAACCTTGACCAACCATTATGAATTTTGAAAATTTTCAGATCGTTACATGTAATGACCTTGCAGGTCATTTTTGAGCTTATCTATAAAAATTATAATTTTTGCCTTTCGTAAGTTGCTTTGGAACTATATTGAACTATCTATGTTATTGAAACTGGGATCTTGTGGTTTAAAACTCGAAAGTTTGAAATTTTACTTTTTTGGAGCTTAAGTTGTTGAAAAAGTGAGTTTTTGTACCATTATGAGTTTTTAGCATCATATCGGAAATTCATCAATTCCATTAGCTCTGTAATGCTGAATTTGTTCTAGAAGAAGTTACAAAACTATATTTGTAGTTTAAACAGAGATTTTGGACCCAAAGTTACATTTTTAGTTAATTTTGGAGCCTAAGTTTGACTTTTATCAATATTCAAAGTTGGGAAGCTCGAATCAAAATTCTGACAGTTTCAGTAGTTTCAGATGATAAAACTAACACTAAAAATAACCTTGTTATAATTTTTGGAGTTTTTGAGGATTATTATGGTATTTTGAATTTTGACTAGTTTTAATGAGCTTTATCGTTAACTGGGTCGAGGAGACCTTAGAATCAAATTCTAATTATTTTGTTGAGTACAAATTTCTATTTGTGGTATTGATGCATGTCTAGCTTGTGTGAATCAGGTTTTGAATGGACCCCGAGGATTTGTTCCAGGGATTTTGCAATAGTTGGTTACTAAAATCTGGTGCAAGTCAATTGCTTTTCCGTGTTCGTGGGCATTCCCTCCGTGTTTGTGAAGGTCAACATCTTCCTCTTTTTCGTGTTCGCAGAAGTATAGTTAATGGACCCTCTATGTTTTGGGCCCGAATATGTATTCTTGGAGCTCTATTAATTATTCCCTCCGCGTTCCTGGGTCCTTCCCCGTGTTCGTGGAGTAGTGAAATGTCTTATCAGTTTTAAAACCATGAAACAACATTTCAAGTTTGATTTTGGGCGATTTCTTAAAGGATTTTTGTGGAAAACTTTTGGGTAAGTATTTCTATCTTTAAATTAATTAATTCCCATTTCTTTTCCCTTGATTTTGTCTTGAATTTCATGATATGAAATGTTTAAAATTGACTTTTTCTTGTCTATATTTTGAAAACTTTAATTATTGATTTCACCTTCAATTTGAGCTGGATTTTAGAGGGATCTTCACCCACGAACTCATTTTTTCGTATAGAATCATAATTTTGAGTTTATTTTCAAATTCGAGAACTTCATAAATTAGCCCTAATTTTGACCATTTTTCCTCCAAGCCTAATTCTTGCTCATATAGGTGTAAAAATCATCTCTAGACACATATAATTTGTTCTTGATAGTGGTTGGTTGATTTGGAACTCATTTCAAGGTCTGGGTTGATCGAAAGTTTGGCTCAAGTGGAGTTTCATCATTGAGGTAGGTTCAACTAATCTTTTTGGGACTGAATTTAAGTTATTGGATATATTTATGTGATAATTGTAGGATTTGGAATTGCTACATAAGTAATTGAATTGATATGATAGTATTTTGGTGAAAATATGACATCGATTGTATTGCAGTTGGGAGAAATTATAGATTTGTTGGCAAATTGAGATGTTTCATTGATATGTGAGACACGTTTTGATATTGGGGTGATAATATGAGACTTGTGATATTATTTGAGAAACTTTGTGATAATTAATAGTATTTGAGGTACTTTTGGAACTTATATGCTCATTTTGGGAACTTGGAAAGTCAGGTATTATTGATATAATTTGCTACTAGTGAAAGTGTGGTACTTTGAGACATAGGGATGACCTGTGGTTCCAAGTGTGACACTTGACACTATTTCCCTGATTCTATGATGGTTATTTATCGGTATTTGTATTATATTATTGTTATATTGACATGCATTCATCTTATACTGCATCTGCACCACCCCTTTACCACACAAAGGTGGCAAGGTTGAGATATTGTGTCACTTGAGACATTTCAGTACATATCCTGCAATGTTCTTGGGTTGTATTTGGTAGCTTTAGCTTGATAGATGTGTACACTGACTCTGCAACAGTTGAGATTTAACATACATGGCCTACAGCGCCCCCGAGTTCTATCTGGTAGCTTTAGCTTGATGATATGTACGTTTACTTTGCAATAGTGGTGATTTCACCTTATGTTTTGCATACATACATCTCATTTGCATTGTATTATTGATTGTACTTGCTATCTTTAACTATTCTTCTAACTATGTGTATATATATTATGGCCTAACCCCCTCAATGCAGGTGATAGAGACTCTTAGTTATTACATACTTACCTGATTTCTTCTACCCAGTGGATTGAACCTACTTGGCACATTTCAGTGTACTCACCCCTACTATATTTTCACCAAGCAGAGCGAGCACAATGACTCCCACGTGGTAGTTGATCTTGTGGTGTGGAGTTTTCTTATCATTCCAAATTTCAGCGGTGAGGTTCATACATTGAGTCGCCAATGTGTCTTTGGGACAACTTTTGTTGACATCTATATTAGATTATGTATTTTCCTTATGATACAGTGTTGCATTTACTCATTCATATTACTTATAAACTTTTTAACTCATGACTCTAGGTTTTGAAATTTTAAATTAAATATTGTGGTTGCTTTTACTTCAATTTTATTTTCTTTAGTTGCAATCCAATTTTGGGTTATGACAAGTTTTGTATTAGAGCTCTAGGTTTGTAAGGCTCATGAGTCAAAAGTGGGGTCCTAGTAGAGTCTCGTGAATTGGTATGTAGATGTTCATACCAATCTTTAGGAGGCTACGAACACTTTATAGGAAAAAATTTCAGCCTTTCTTCTATTCATGTGCTTCCTCATATCAACTATTTTGAATGTATCAAATCTACTCTTTCTATGCAGATGAGATGACCTGAGCCAGCTGATGTGTCCCCCACCCAAGGTCAAGACAGGACTCGTGGTAGAGCCAGGGTCGAGGACGTGTTAGAGGGCCAACTCCTCCTAGAGGACAAGCTAGAGCAGCTTCACCAGAGCCTGAGTATGAGATTGAGGGACCTACAGATCCTATTCCACCATCATCAGCCCCTGATGTCATGCCCTCAGTTCAGGAGCAACTTCTACGATTATTGACAAGACTTAAGGAAATTTCTTTGACTCCTATTATTCTCGATGCATCGACTCCTATAGTGTTTGTTGGCCCTTCTACATCTCCTGCTGATCTACCTATGATTCTTGTTGGTCCTTCATCAGCCCAGTGAATCCTCCTATGGCCTCTATTATTCCACTTTGGACTTCTCGATCGAGTACTTGCTGATAGCTTCATGGGTTGTCTATTGTGCCGCCAAGATTTTTGGTTCCATCATCTTATGCTAGCCCTGTTATGTCTACAATTGAGAAGAAGAGTTTTGAATGATTTATTTGGTTATCTCCCCCTAGATTTGATGGTACGCCTAGTGATAGGGCCTATGATTTCTTATCAGAGTGCCAGGAACGATTATGTTATTTGGCTATCCTTGAATCACATGGAGTTGCGTATACCTCCTATCAGTTCACTAGCTTAGCCAAGGAGTGGTAGAGGTTAGTTTTGGCTCGTAGACCAGTTGGATCACCAACTATGACTTAGGAATAGTTTATTGAGGTATTCCTATAGAGATTCATGCCTTATAGACTTTGAAACAACCAACGAGACGAGTTTGATAGGCTGCAATAGGGATCTATGTCAACATCTGATTATGAGGGTATGCCTTATCTAGTATCCCTATAGAGTTTGAGATGATTTGGCATTTTACCAAGTGATTGACGGGGTATCTTCAGGAGGCCAAAAATTCTTTAGTTTTGGAAAGTGGCACTTTCCAAAGTGTGGTAGACCATACCCGCATGATTGAGTGTATTAGACATGACCGTCACGGTGGCTGGAAGAGATTTCACTAGAATGGCCAACTCAGTGGGCACCTGCCATGAGATAGAGAGTTTCAGAGGCAGGGCTATCAGGGCAGGGTAGTTCATGTAGCCATTCCTCTAGCTGACAGTATTGATAGATCTAGGCCTATTTAGATGGGTCGTGATAGCTCTTTTAGTGCAAACAGGAATGATGGTTTTTCAGGACAGCCATCGCAGGGGTGAGAGACCAAGGCTTATTATAATTGTGATGACGTTGGTCCCTTAGCCCACCATTATCCTCAATGTGCATCTCCTACTGTCACGACCCGGATAGGGGGCCTAGATGTGACATGACGAAGGAGAACCCGAAGGTCCCCGATCAAGCCATCATAAAATCATTACACATGTCATCGGTTGGAAAGCGCGGAAGCTAAACACATAACACATAAGCTCTAAGGGATTTGGCACTTGGGACTCAAGATATGGGGATGATATCGGAAATGGGACAAGCATGTATTCACATAACACATAGCAATTATCTCTAAGGGAATGGGTAAAGGGAAATTCAACTATGGGGCACACCGGGATTATGGGACTTTCCACATAAGCATATAGTCAATCAAGATTCCCAACATTCATATCATGAGCATAATAAGAGACCATTCTCATAATCAAGGCTAAATAGCATAGTTTTACATAACCAAAATGTTCAACATACAAGCCAACGTACAAGAGTCTAGCATGGTCCAACAAGCCTCTACATAAGTAAACAAATGACGTACCATGAAATAGGTAGATAGACGGTGGCTATTGCCCTTGAACAAAAGGGCTCACCACTAGCAAAGTCTTCAATCAAGAATTAAGCGTCGTCCGGTAGAATGTAGATATCGTCTCCGGTCCCTACATGGTTAGAACATGTAGACAAAGAATATGGGTTAGAACAATTAAGCACTAAGTATGTGGGCATGCAATGCATATAAAAATATAGTATGACCAAGAAACATGACAAGGGGACAAGTGATACGAAAGGAGTGCACGTAGCCAAAGAGTTATATAACAAGATGTTATGCCATGATGTATGAAATGCAATCCTATGATCAATATATAGTGGGGATGTAACCTCAACTGAAAATATGGAAGACCCGAGCGAGCCACTACCCGGATCGAGACTACTTGCCAAGTAGTACCCAAGTCAACCCTTAAACAAGGGGAATCATAATATATTATCCCATATAGGGAGAAATCCCATGGTGGCACATGGTTTGACGGAAAGGAGTATGGACCCTGTGGCGATAGTCTACCCCGACTCCAATCCCTCGGTACTAAGTCTCATCCCATGGAAAATACATATATACACATATAACATCAAATTGAAAGACTTATATCTTTTTTAAACCATGCATCATTAGTCAAAGCAAAACCATTGTACATAAATCATGTTCATATTTAGGCCAAAGGCCATCAAGAGTTTCCAAAACACTTCATGATCATTCCATGTCAATACAATAGGAGTGGCCCATCTACATAACTTATCATATCAAGCATTCAAACATGTCATGGTGGTGCAAGCACCCAATATGCTCAAAGAGCCATGGCAAGGTACTATGTTATCACAAGTCTTAACATATCATGTCAATGCAAGAGTTTCATCAAGAATTTCAACATAACAATACCCATGCATATGCCATAAAGGAGGAACAAGAACATGGGTAATGGAATTCAAACTTAAATTCACAATTTAAAAGGTAATTCATCATAAATCATGTGAAAATCCATAAATAAAGCTTAATGCAATTTACATATGCATAATTAAATCATAAAAGGGACATGCAATTTGATTCATCAAGGGTTTCCATGAACCTTCATAAAATTCAAGCTTAAAACATGTTTAAATCACCTAAAAACTACAGCACATAATTCCCAATACTAAACTACATCAATAATTGAAGAACTCATAACTTAAAGAAGCTTAAAATCATAATTTAAAGGTTAAGGTTCTTGGGTCTTCAAGGATGAAAGAAGACCCTTGAATTAAATCCCACATACCTTACAATCACCAAAGGAATTGGAATTTCAAGTAAGCAAGGTTGTCTTCCCCAATATTCTTCAATATTTCTTCAATGGAGGTCAAGAGGATTTGAGAAATTTCAAAGTGTATAGAGGAGGCTTAGAATGGGTGAATAAAGGTTAGGGTTAGGTTAAGGGGGTTTAGGGGACCTTAGGGTGCCTAAAAGGGGCCTAGGGATTAATTAAATCACGAAATTACCATTAATGAAATGGAAACTTAACTATAAAACACTGTCAAACGGAGAAGATATAGTGGTCTTCAAACCACTACATGGACCGTCCAAGTGGCCGTGAGCCAACCCTTAGCCAAATCTTCAACGCGAACTCTCGGAGGACTTTGTGGACCACTTGACTAGGGGGTTCACGGGACGTGTGGATTCACATGGACCGTTTACTGGTCCGTGGAGCCACACTTTACCCAAGAACCAACCCCAGCCTTAGCCAACCTTCTTCCCCACTTGACCGACCACCAAACGGTCCGTTTGAGGTCTCACGGACCGTGGGGTGGTCCGTGAGCTATGCCTTGGGTTGTGGGGTGGGTCATGGTCACCCCCAGCTTACTAGACCATGGAACAGACCCCCACATGGACCATGGACCCTCACACGGTCCTTGGTCCTTGCCTAGGGCCATATTCAGGGCCTATCTCCAATATTTTCTGAATTCCAGGCAGTCTCAACATTTTGGCCATAACTTCCTCATAAAAATTATGAATAGAGTGAAACTAGTTTCATTGCGAAGCTAACGCAAAGAGATTCAATTTTATATGTATCATACTACACGGTTCGACCCACATCCAAAGTTATGCTACCTCAAAGTTCACTGTCCAAACGGCCTCTCTAGGCCACCAAATGATCCTTTTTGCGTTCGGCCACTTAAACTCAACCTGTGGCCACCAAAACTCAACCATGACTAGTATAAAATCATACAAGACAAACCATAAGGAGTTTTTGAAAAATGTGGGGTCATTACATCATCTCCCCCTTGGGAACATTCGTCCTCGAATGAGCTAAGACTAGGGCTTGAGGACATCAATCACAAAACAAGAGATATGCTAACCAAAACTCAAGAGATCATGTATCATATCATAAATCTTTCAAAACTCATGTCAAAACATCATTTAAATTATTTTTGTGCTCATGAATGCATACAATGTCATGAAACTCAAGAAACAAAGAAGTAGGACATATAAAGGATAGAACCTAGTACCTTAGGCTTGAGTAGATTGGAAGAGGTAAGGATATTGCTCCTTCATGTCCAGCTCCTCTTTCCACGTTGCACTCTCCACATCTTGATTCCTCTAAAGCACCTTAACCGAAGTCACCTTCTTATTGCGAAGCCGCTTCACTTTTCTATCCATAACCTTAACCGGTAGTTCTTCATAAGTCAAGTTCTCTTCAATTGTCACACTCTCCAAAGGTGAAATGGCCTTGGGGTCACCAAACAACTTCCTCAACATAGATACATGGAAAATCGAATAAATAGAGCTCATATCCAATGGCAAGTCCAATCGATAAGCTACATTACCAATCTGTTCCACAATCTCATAAGGTCCGACATACCTTGGGCTCAACTTGCCCTTTTTCCCAAAATGCATTATACCCTTCATGGGGGACACCTTCACATATACCCAATCACCAACATAAAATTCAAGGTCCCTCTTTCTCACATCTGAATAAGACTTTTGACGACTTTGGGTCGTCTTCAACCTTTCCCGAATTAACTTTGCCTTCTCAATAATCTCAACCACCAAATTCGGGCCTATCAAGGCCGCCTCACCAATTTCAAACCAACCAACTGGAGACCTATATCTCCTACCATATAAAGCCTCAAAAGGAGCCATACCGATGCTACCATGAAAACTATTATTGTAGGCAAACTCAACGAGAGGTAAGTGATCATCCCAATTTCCCTTAAACTCCAACACACAAGCCCTCAACATATTCTCCAAGGTTTGAATTGTCCTCTCGGCTTGTCCATCAGTTTGAGGATGGAATGCGGTGCTTAACTTTACCTCAGTACCAAGCCCCTTTTGAAAAGACCTCCAAAAGTGAGAAGTAAATTGGGTACCACGATCCGATATGATAGACCTTG
>JBCEWC010013700.1:0-14888 GCA_038996855.1 Solanum aculeatissimum
CCTTGGACTAACAAGTTTAACCTCTTGGGCAATAGTTATGGAGTACCTTATAAATCAAAACAAAATGTGATTTGTCAGGTCTTGCCCATGAGGCTTAACTCGTTGTTTTGAAGTCCTTGGACTAAGAAGTAAAATTTATATATATGATAAATCAAAACACAATGTAGTTGTCAAGTTTTGCCGATGGGCTTAAGTTGTTTAGTTATTGGACTAAATTTTGCCCCTAAGACAAAAGTTATAGAACATCTAATAAATCAAGACATAATGTGATAGTGTCAAACCTTGCCCTTGGGTCTAACTTGTTGTTTGGAAGTCCTAGGGCCAAGAGGCAAGAGTTATAGACCATGTAATAGTGTCAAGTCTTACTCATAAGATAGAATTCTTAAAGTTTTTTATCTAAGTCTTACCTCTAAGACAAAAATTATAGAGCATCTCAAAAATCAAAATACAAAAAACTGTGACAACTCTTGCCCTTGAGACGTAACTTATTCTTTAAAAGTTTTTATGTCAAATATTGCCACTAAAATAAGAGTTATAAAGTATCTCGTGAAATTTCAAACCTCATATATTTATCTTGAATCTTGGCTTGAATTTAGAAATTATTTTATTTAAAATAAATATAAAATAAATATTATTTATAGTTCAATAATTAAAAAAAAAGAAAGAAAAAATAAACATAAGAAAAAAAAGAAAAAAATAAAAGAAATAAAGAAAAGAAACAAAATATTAATAAAAAATGAAAGAAAAAAAATAGTGTACCTTACCCGTAAGACAAGTCTGCAAAGGTAAATAATGAGTCCTTATAAAGTAATGAGGATATTTTTGCAAAACTATTCGGAAAATATTTTATCAAGACCATCCCTTTACAGGGCTGTTTATATAATTCTCTCAACAAATTTTGGGCGTTTGTGGTTAATGAATAAAATGGTCAGCTGACCAAAGTTTATAAAAAAAAAAAAAAGGGAAGAAAATCATCTTTTACCACC
The DNA here is from genome assembly GCA_038996855.1 of Solanum aculeatissimum. Lineage (NCBI taxonomy): Eukaryota > Viridiplantae > Streptophyta > Magnoliopsida > Solanales > Solanaceae > Solanum > Solanum aculeatissimum. The sequence continues at coordinate 987 of JBCEWC010013700.1, forward strand.
GGATCTACGTAAAAATCATTTTATGCAATTTCTTTTTAGGTTTTTTATTTTTAACACTGAATTTTAGGTTGCAATTATCCACAACAAACATTCATCCTATACATTGCATTTCTTTTGTGAATTGCTGGCTTTTCCGAAATTGAGGAAAAATGCTTGCTGCACCAAGACCACCAGCTCTGACAGTTGGACGTTTCAAATTCCCGAAGCCATCTGGGAATGTTAATGTTGGAAGTAGTAAGTGCAAAAGGGTTGTGTTTGCAACCAAAGCTACATACACTCGTATGCCAATGGACACTCCTGGGGCTTACCAGCTCATAGATGAAGACACTGGAGAAAAAATTATTGTTTGGGGAGGTTCTGAAGATGACACTTCTAACTCTCCTATACCTTCCAATGAAGTTCTCTCTTGGAAACCTCTCCCTTCTCCCAAAAACAACAACAAAAATCACACCACTGTCAATCAAGGTACCAAAAAGTATTTTCGCTTCTTTTCAATATCTTTCTATATTACTGATGCAGTTTTTTTTTTGAAATACTGTATTAAATGTTAATTAAAGCACAAGCTTGGATTTTTGGGTCTCTGGAAAAATAAATTCGATCGAGAGTTTTTTGTTGCTAATTGGGTCTCAGTATTGTTTTTTTTTCTTGTGAAATGTTTTGTGTACTAGCCAAGATGAGTTATTCGGGAAAATAGAAACTGGCTTCTTGTATTTGTTTCACTCTGTTTTCTACTAATGAAGAATCTGAAGCTTACACCTGTTTTTTAGCTTATTGTTTCCAAAATGAGCTATACAGTATAGATGAAAGGAATGTGTGGTGCTGTTTACAGAGTATATGCTACAATCTTCTTGTTTGTTTGTTTACTCCAATTACCTATCCTCCTAATAGGGCGAAGTACCAAGTTCATTTTTCTTAAGATTGTAACTTATTTATCATGTTTGAATTATCAATTAAAAAGAAAACATATGTAATTTAGTTTTTTAGGTACTTGCCAAGCCAAGTTGTCAGATAGTTTACATTCGCCAACTGCTTATAACCTGAGTATTGAAGGAGTAAAACTGCCATAACGTTCCGGGTGTGTATTACTTTCTGTTTCTAAGTCAAAAGAATAACCGGATATAGGTCAAATGGCTTTCAGCTCCTTTTTCCCTGGGGACATCATCGCAGTATCTCTCTAATAAATCTGCAAATGTTCTTGGCAATTTTTTCCTATGGTTTTCCCTGAGAAGTTCTATGTTATGGTTCTGCAGCTCCTAGTAGGGGATCGTCAGGGAACTTTGGCAGACTGAAATTCCGAAGAATGAGAGATCTAGTTAGAAAAAGCTACACAAAAAACAAAGAACATAATGTTATTGATCACGATGAACACAATGTTAGAGATGCCTCTTCTCAATCATCAATAAGTTCATATAGTGAACCTGATCAGTTAAAAGAGCAACAAACTCTCAGTGTTCCTCAAGCTCTTGCCAAAACTCAACAGCTAGAATCCAGAAAAAATTCCCAAAAAGTAATCAGAATGGAAGATGAAGGCTATATCAGTACTTTTGATGCAGAATCTGCAAGAGCAAAAGCTTCTGCTTCTTCCTTGCGTGGGTGGGGTAGTGGAAGATCAATTCATCACAGACCTAAGGGGGAAGAAATTTCCAGAGGAAGGCAAAACTTGGATGATAGGAACAATTTCTTTAGTAGAAAATCCTTTCGAGATATGGGATGCAGTGACTACATGATAGAAGCATTAAGGAATCAGCATTTTGTGCGCCCTTCACATATTCAGGTAGATAATTTTTTTTTATTTTTGAGAAAGGTAACATTATTCTATATATCCACAGGGACACTACCACAAAAGGTATAGTATCCCACAAAAAGTTAGTAGTTACAAAGACCCCAACAAAAGACCTTTACAACCAGTCTATACTAGTGCTAATTGCCACTGCATTGTCTAATAACTATTAGTTTACACCAAAAAAAATATAAAGCTATACAGTCATGTTTCAGTCTCTGGATGCATCTATGCTTTCCAGCAAAACATCTCTGATTTCTTTCTAACCATACTGTCCACCATATACAAGATGGGACAATTTTCCATCTCTCCTCCTTTCTATCTGCAAATCCATCCCTGTTCCAGCACTTTAGAACCTCTTCAATCCTCCCTGGCTTCACCCATGTGATTTTCCTCATGGAGATGAACATTTGCCACAGCTGCTCTGTCCACTTGCAATGTAAGAAGAGAAGGTTTACTGTCTCACACTGTTCTTCACATAAAAAACATCTGGAGCACAGATGAAAACTTCTTTTTTTCAGGTTCTCATGTGTCAGAATAGCCTCCTTGGCCAGTAACCATGTAAAACAATTTACTTTATATGGTATCTTGGTTTTCCAGATCATCCTCCAGGGCCAATCTACTTCCTCACTTCCCCTTGGGATGAAGTAGTTATATGCTGAATTCACTGAGAAACCCCCCTTGCACTCCCCATTCCAGACCAGTGAGTCCTCATCACCTGACAGATCATTGAATTGATCAATACTGACCAGGAAATCTGCTATAGTTCCCATCTCCCAATCATTAAAATCTCTCCTGAATTGTAAATTCCAGCCCTGATCATTCCACATTTCTGCAATGCTTGCTTGTTGATTTTGACACATGTTATACAGCTCAGGAAACTTTTGATTGAACAAGAACTGTCCACACCACCTGTCCTTCCAGAAGTTGATCTTCCTCCCATTACCCACTTTGCAACAAGTTCTCCCTACCAGCAGATCCCAAAAGTTCCTGATGGATCTCCAAACACTACACCCATATGGGGAAGACACCACAGGTGTCATCCACTTGTCCTCCATACCATATTTAGCAGCAATGACCTCCTTCCATAGTGAGATTTCATCAGATGCAAACTTTCAAAGCCACTTCATCATTAGACTTTGGTTGTGACACTTTAAATATCTAATGCCTACCCTCCTGTCTTCTTGCTTATGATCATTTCGTCCCATTTAACAAGGTGGTACTTTCTCTTATCTTCATTAGCTTGCAAAAAAAAAGAGGCTCTGTTGATAGTATCCATTCTTTGGAGCACCCAAGCTGGAGCATGGAATACAGACATCATGTAAGTAGGCAGGGCATCCAATACACTATTGATCAGTGTTAGTCTTCCTCCTCTGGATAGGTACTGACCTTTCCAATTGGCCAGTTTCCTCTCGTACTTTTCTATCACACCACTCCAAATGCTTGTAGATCTGCTCCTAGCCCCAAGGGACATGCCCAGGTAGGTTATGGGCAGCTCTCCTAATCTGCCCCCCAAAGTAAGAGCCAGATCTTCAATATTTGCAACTTCATTGATAAGGTAAATATAAATTTTCCCCCAATTGATGTGTAGTCCTGAAACAGCTTCAAAGACTATAAAGATAGCCCTTAGAGTCAGAAAATGTGCCTTCACTGCTTCACAAAAGACCAGTGTATCATCAACATATTGGACATGAGTGATTTCTAGGTTATTTGCCCTATCTTGCACCTGAAAACCTCTGATCCAGTTTTTTATCTTTTCTGTGTGGAGAAGATTACTCATCCCCTCCATTGCAAGGATGAACAAAAAAGGAGAAAGTGGGTCTCCTTGCCTCAGTTCCCTTTGAGAAGTAAAAAAACTAGTAGGGCTTCTATTTGATCAGAACTGAAAATCTAACTGTGCTTATGCATAGTTGGATCCACCTAATCCATTTAGCTCCAAAGCCCATCTTCTGCAGCATATTGACTAAATAATTCCAGTTCAGATGATCATATGCTTTCTGAATGTCTAACTTGCACAAGATTCCTGGCTTCTTACATTTCTCTCTAGAGTCCACCAGTTCATTGGCTATCATCACAACATCCATGATCTGTCTCCCCTTTATGAAAGCCATCTGTTGCCTGTCAACTAGCTTATGAATGACTCTCTTTAATCCTTCTACCTGCAATTTTGAAATAATCTTATACACACCCCCCACCAAGCTTATGGGTCGGAAGTCATTAGCTCAATGGCCCCTACCTTCTTGGGGATAAGTGCCACAAAAGTAGCATTAATGCTCCTCTCAAACGTTCCTCTGACATGGAAGTTCTGCAGAGTGGCCACCAGGTCATGCTTGATAATGTCCCAGCACTGGCAAAAAAAAGTCATTGTGTAGCCATCTGGGCCAGGGGCTTTATCCCCTGCACAAGCCTTGATGCTCTCCAGAATCTCCTGTTCCTTAAAAGGGCCCTCCAATAAATTGCAGTCCTCTGTAGTAATTCTAGGACAAACTCTCATATCAAGTTTTGGTCTCCATTCTTCTGTTTCTGAGTATAGCTCCTCATAATATTCAACAATTTTCCTCTTAATCTCCTCAGGTTACTGTGATTTCATCTCCATTGGCTCTCAGCTTATCAATGGTGTTGACTCTTCTATGATGGTTTGCTGTTTTGTGAAAGAAGCTGGTATTTCTATCTCCCTCCTTAAGCCATAAGGCCCTGGACCTCTGTCTCCAAGCTGTCTCCTCATGCATGGCTATGTCCTCAAATTCTAAGGACAGTGCCAATCTAGAGGCTATTTCCCCCTCTTCTAGAGGTATCTGTTCTTGTATTGCTTCCAATTCAGCTAGTTGTGACATCACCTTAGCTTTTTGTAGTTTAAGGTTCCCTTGGATGGTTTTGCTCCATTCTTTGAGTTTTCCTTTTAGAGCCTTCAACCTAGCCATTAGGACATAATCAGGCCTGCCACTATAGTTGAAAGAATCCCACCATTCCTTGACTTTTGCATTAAAACCCTCTGTCTGCAGCCACCAGTTTTCAAACTTGAAATACGACTTTGATTTCCCCCAATCTCCACACTGCAACAATATTGGTGTATGGTCTGAAATCACTCTATTGAGTGTACTTTGCTTGATACAACTAAAATTTGTGTCCCATTCCTCAGAGAGAAGGAATCTGTCCAACCTGGCAGCAATGGTATGTCTGGCCCCTTTTTTCCAAGTGTAATTTCCCCCATAAAGATCCAGATCAACAAGCTCCATATCCTTAATGAAGTCAGAGAAATCTGTCATTGCTCTGGTAATTCTGGTGCCTTCACTTCTTTCAGTTGGGAATCTGACAGTGTTGGAATCCCCACACACCACCAAAGGACCAGAAACCAGTCCTCTTGCAGCTCCTATCTCCCACCATGTTTCCTCCCTTTCCCCCCTGTTATTTGGTGCATATACACCAGTAAGGTGCCATTTGAGATTTTGTACCTTCCTTGTCAAAGAGCATGTGACAGAGTATGCCCCCACACTACTAAGTTCTCCCTCTCAGAATCTTTTGTCCCATATGATCACTACACCCCCCCTGTACCACTGGCCTCCAATTGTACATAGTCTGCCCTTCCCAAATCTCTTTAACTGTGTCAGAGATATCCCCCTCTAGTTTTGTCTCTTGCAAGCAAACTACATCAGCTTTCCAAATTGACAACAAATTTCTTACCAAACCTCTTCTCCTACGACAGTTCAGCCCCCTCACATTCCAAGAAACTATGCTTAACTTCATCAATCTGATAATTTACTTTATTTCCAGCTATATTGCTCGGACTCTTCAAAAATGCTGTTGCGTGCTTATCAGATCCTCCAAAAGTAGTGCGCAACAACAATTTTGAAGAGTCCGAGCAACATAGATTTCCAGCATTGAATGGTCAATGTTTCAGGCTATCTCATTGCTTTGCTGCAGTTCTAATGCATAAGGGAGGTTAGCATGCCAACAGTCTCGTATATATGATAGTATGAACTGCATCATCAATATATTTTGATAATGGTAAGGTATTATAGATGAACAAAAGCAAAAAGAAAATGCTACCGAGGTTTACAGGTTACTGCCTCATCAATATATCTATCTTGGTATCTTTACCTCTGCTTCAATGAACTAGTATGTGGCCATTGAATAGACTGCTTTCAAAATATTTCAACTGCATGGTTTCAAGCTATTCTTTATTTCATATAATGATTCCTGTGATACTTCATTTCCGTCAAAATACGGTCCAGTAATTCCAGCTTTTATTATTTTTTCATGTCTCAATCTGTCATCTGTTTTTAGTGGCTCCCCCCATGTTTCATTTTGAGAAGTCTCTATTGATGCTTCATACAAGGAGTGATTATAGACTTCTTGCAGTCTATGTCATTTGGACCCATCATGGCCGGAAAGAGCTGCATAATATCTGATCAAAGTGGATCTGGAAAGACTTTGGCTTATCTATTACCACTTATTCAGCGTCTTAGGCAAGAAGAACTTCAAGGACTTAGCAAAGGGTCATCTCAAAGTCCTCGTGTTATAATATTGGCACCAACTGCTGAATTGGCTTCTCAGGTTTGTCAAATTTCCTCTTTCACTAATGGAACATTTGCCACTTATTCCCCCAACCCTCCACCAACTATACTTCGAAAAAGAAAAAAAAAGAAAAAAAGAGAGAAAAAAAGAAGCATAGTTAATTACCAGCAGATACCTTTACGGGTGTGATATTTTCCAACTTCATCTAAATCATCAAAGATGTATGAGAACTGCTATAGAATATTTTGCACTGATTTCATAGCCAAAGGTCCCATGCTATATTTTTTATAATTTTCATGGTGTATCTTCAATATAAAACATTTGTTCCTTTTCCACCATATGTACAGGGGAAGTACAATTTCCATCACGGATTTGTAATAACACATTGACTAACTAATTTTTATTAGCAGCTGAATCTCAAAATGTATGAAAATCACAGGGCAAAATACCTAAGCAGGTGCTATTCCTTCCTTAGTTTCAAATAGACCATTGTTATGATTCAGCTTGGTACTTTTAGCTCTTCTATAGGAAAATCCAGGGTCATTTGTTCACCTTTTTCTTCCCCTTTTTTTTCCTTCTCATTCTTTTAATAGTTAAATCTTTAGCTCGTTCGGCTCCACTTACTGGGTTATAATAGTAGTTCTTGACTGAGATGTTTGTAAATTAGAGTATGTATTGATTGTAAGTCTAATGTGTGGATAAAGCATATGAGATTATCAAAAATTGCAAAAGGTGTAGTATTCGTCATGCTTTATCACCCCCAATTACTTTCTCCTGCCAGTTCAAATTGCTTGAGAGATCTATATAGTAAATACTCAGAATTTTACATTTTGACCAAGAATTATTGATGATTTTGACATCAGAGTCCCTCTTTTCCCAAAATGTGTAGCTGGGAATTTCAGAGGATGTTTTGTCTCAACCAGCTAATACACTGTTCAGGCTTAGCGCTTACTGATGTTTTGCATGATGAAAGGATCTTCTGTTGGTGGTTCGACATATTTTTGGTTTCTTTGAATCTCTCTTCCAAGTTCCAAGGGTGGAGTGCTTGTTTCACATGCTTTCTTCCACTTTCCATTCTTAATTAAATCTGATTTTCTAATTCAAAGCCTCATCATACAATCCATTGCATCGCCTATGCTGAAATTCTAATTGCATTTTTTTAATACGTAAGAACTTTCATTGCTTAGCTGTATTTTACTTGTCAAAATGACAAAACAGACTTACTGTGCTCTTGCAACTTTTCCAGGTTTTATATACTTGCCGTTCATTTTCAAAATCTGGTGTTCTATTCCGTTCTATGGTTGTTACTGGTGGTTTTCGCCAGAGAACTCAACTGGAGAACCTAAAACAGGAGTTAGACGTTCTTATTGCAACTCCTGGTCGGTTCATGTTTCTTATCAAGGAGGGTTACTTGCAATTAACTAACCTCAAGTGGTATTAACATTTTCCTTTAATAGTCAAAACTGTTTAACTGGCCTCAGTAGTATTACATTTTCTTGAGTAGTTAAAGCCATTTTTCAGTTTCTTGCATTTTAGGGTCTTTACTACAATTGTTGCCTTGGAGTAACAGGTAAAGTTGTTGCCAGCCTGCTATGTGACCAGGAGGTCACAGGTTCAAGCTTTGGAAACAGCCTCTGGCAGAAATGCAAGGTAAGGCTGCGTACAATACACCCTTGTGGTTGGGCTCTTCCCCGGACCCTGCGCATAGCGGGAGCTTTAGTGCTCCGGGCTTACCCCCCTACTGCAATTGTTGAATTCTCACTTTTACTTGGGGGGTTGTGGCTGGAGGGAGAGATGTTTATTCGTGGATATATTTACTGTCTTGTTTTTACTCCCTCCATTTCAATTTGTTTGTCTGGTTTTGACTTGGCACGGAGTTTAAGAAAGTAAAGAAGACTTTTGAATTTTGTGCTCTTAAAATAAAGATATGTAGGGAATGTATCAAAATGCCCTTTGATCTTGTGGTGCTAAACATGCCACGTGGAAAGTTAGAATTAAACAATTACCATAAGAAGAACCTATCACTAAAATACCCCTAGAGGGGATAAGGCTAAGCGGAGCGAAAAGGGAGAAACATTCTTTTTGAAACGGACTACAAAAGAAAGTAAGGTGAACAAATTGAAACAGAGGGAGTATTGTGTAAGGTCTGATGGGCTTTGGCTTAAAAGTACTTGTCTTAAATCAATAAAACTATACAATCACCTTTCACCAATGGCTAGCATATTTGAGAGTTGTTGCTTTCATAATAGTAGTCTTTTATCCTTCAGTTAATTCAATAACTGTTGTGGAAGTTTTGTATTGCAATGGAGATCTTGACGGCTGAGGAAGGTGTTTTTTCACATGGCTAGCTGGTAAAGGGGTGTTTGATGGCTGAAAAATCTTAGGAAAAGAAAGATTGTGTGCATCAGTTGGTGTTACTTATTCAAGGTGGTGGGTGAGGATATAGAACATCTTTTACTACATTGCATCTTGACCACGAGACATGGTGGGATATGTTTAGCTGTTTTGATATATCATGAGTGATGCCTAGATTTGTGAAGGAATTGTTTTTTTTTTTTTTTGACAATTGGTAACATTGTATTCTTCAGCATTAAGGATATGCTGGAGACCTTTAGAAAATTAGAAAAGAATAATAAGAGCAATACTTACAAGGATCCTAAGAATTCTAAAAGTTGATCAAAATCCTCTAATCCTATATCTTTACACCAAAAACTAGAGATACAATGCAATTCCATTTAACCTTATGAATTGAATTAGATATATCTTTAAAATTCCTACTATTCCTCTCCTTCCACACTTTCCACCAAATGCAGTGTGGAATTAAATTCCACCAAGTCTTCTGCCTCCTGCTACCTCCTTTCCTGATCCAGCAACTTAGTAAATCGGCTGTATGTTCTTGCATGGTCCATTTCACTTCTGAAAGATTGAGAAACATGGACCAGATTTGTGCTGTGAAAGAACAGTGTAAGAATAGGTGACTATTGGTTTCCCCTGTCATCCCACATAAGGAGCACCAGGGAAGTATGATCTTACCTTTTCTCCTCAAAACTTCATATGTCAAGCATGCCTTTCTGATGACTAACCAGGTAAAGCACTTAACTTTTGCTGGTGCTGAATTCTTCCATATCCGTTTCCATGAACTCTGGTATCTACTCCTTTGCATGTTGCACTCCTTCTTGTATGCCCTCCCAACTGTGTAGATCCCATCCTCACTGTGATACCATCTTTCTTTGGCAGTATTGGTGCCTGCAAAATCCCTCACTTCCTCCAGCGCATGGAATGTTGTTTCTATGGTGTTGATGTGGATCATCTGGAGAGAGAGAAATAGGAGGCCTTTTGCAGGGGTAGAAATAAGTTTTGGTTTGAGGAGAAGCTTCCGATCCCCTCATTTATTTTTGGTACATCCCTGTAGTTTTGGGATGTATAGAGGATTGAGTGTCTTTTGTAGAGAACCATATCACTTTGTTTTACTTTTTGTATACTTCTTGTATACTTCCAAATACTTGCTGATACTCTGAAAAGAGGTTGACCAACTGGAAGAGTCAATTCCTCTCCGGGGGAGGAAGATTGACCTTGATCAACAGTGTGCTTGATGGATTACCTACGTATATGATGTCTATTTTCTCTTCTCCTGATACTGTAATACAATAGATAGATACTTTAAGAAGGAATTTCTTCTAGCAAGGCAATGAAGATGAAAATAAGAAAACATTTCACTTATTCAAGTGGGAAATTCTGACGAAAAGCAAGATAGATGGAGGAATCAGAGTCAGGAACATGAAGGTTCACAATAGAAGCCTAACGATAAAATGGTTATGGAGGTACAATAACAGAAGATAACAAGCTCTGGAAGAAAGTCATTTAAGCTAGGTATGAAGAAGAGGACAACTAGATAACACAGGTGGTGACTGGTGACAACTCCATACGGTTGCAGTATCAGGAGATCCATCAAGAACGTATGGCAATCTTCCAATCAAGGGGAGACTTCATGGTGGGGAATTGGATAAAAATATCCTTTTGGAATGACAAATGGATAGGGCAGGACACACCAAAGCATATATCTCCAGAGATATAAACTTAATGTGAGCAACAACAAGCAATAGTGGCTGAAGAATGAACAGGACAAGGATGGAATCTGAATCTTAGAAGATATCTGAATGACTGGGAAATCGACAGGATTGCTGATTTCTATAACACCCTAGGCCCGTTCAATGGTTTGACAGAAGTGGAAGACAGTTTGGTTTGGTAGTGTGACGGTAAAGGAAATTCACTGTTAATTCTGCTTACAGAGATCTTAATTCCTCCAACAATCAGGTGGGGTGTTGGCCATGGAAGATGATCTGGAAGGTGAAAATACCTCAAAAGGTAGCTTGTTTCACATGGATCTTGGCCTAAGAAAAAGTTCTGACTCATGAAAGTTTGAACAAAAGAAAGATACAGTTATGCCCTGATGCATCCTTTGTAATGAACAGGCCGAGACAATTAGCCATCTTTTTTCACCCTGTAAATGTACAAATCAGTCACGGGAGTTCTTCATTAATCTAAGGAAAATCAAGTGGGTCATGCCAGGTAGAATAAAGGATGTTTTGAACTGCTGGAATAGAGATGGAAATGCAGCTTACAGAGAAGAGAGATGGAATATTGTCCTTGCATGCATTTGGTGGTCTGTTTGGACAGAAAGGAATCAGAGATGTTTTGAGGACAAGCAATGTAATATTCAGAAGTTCAAGATGAATTGCTTAGCTCTCTATTATTTTTGGCGTAAACAGGAATTGATAGTACAACCTGAAAATATTTTTGATGTTTTAGACCGTTTGTAAGTATCTTAGTAGACAAAGCTCCAATTTGTAACTGACCTTCTTTTGAGGGGGAGTACATAGTTTTGGTATAGTCCTGTTGATATTAATAGAACTGTTACCTTTATCAATAAAGAAGCACCCAAGGGTGTGGCCTAGTGGTCGATGAAGTGGATTGAGAAACATGAGGTCTCAAGTTCAAATCTCAACAGAGACAGAATCACTAGGTGATTTTTGCTCATTTGTTCTAGCCTTGGTTGATAGAATTACCTGGTACCTGGTCGTAGTAGTAGGTGACAGGTTGGTCTGGCCACCACGGTCATCCCAAAAAAAAAAAAACAAATAGGGATGTGAAAAGTTCCTTTATCTAGAAAAGTAATAGAAAAAAAAGATCAATGAAGTTAAAGAAGTCACCACTGTGTCTTTTTTCTTTTTCTTTTTTGTTGATAAGGAGAAGCTGCCATCTGTGTGGTTGCTACATGATATTTAATAATTGCAGATGCCCTTTAATTTACCAACTTTACTTGTACCCCCCCAAAAATGCACAGCTCCTCTTTCTTAATCTTCATGTGTTCTTCAAATAATAGTCGGTAACTTTGTCTATCAAAACTTAGGCAGATGGAAGTCACCCAGTGTTTTTCCTTTAATGGGATTTGCATCCTGGTCTCTTGTTGTTCAATCTAGCTTCATTAACTGTTAAGCAACCGAAATAGGTGCTTTTAAATGTCCTTTTTCTAAATTGATATACTTCTTTAGCAGAAACTGATATATCAGTTACTTATACAGTTTTAACACTTCATCTTTATCTTTTTTCAGTGCTGTGCTGGATGAGGTTGACATCCTCTTTAATGATGAGGATTTTGAGACTGCATTTCAATGCTTGATTAATTCATCACCCGTCATAACACAATATCTATTTGTGACTGCAACTTTGCCCATGGACATATACAACAAGTTAGTAGAAAGATTTCCTGATTGCGAACTAGTGACTGGTCCTGGTATGCACCGTACAAGCCCCGGCTTGGAAGAGGTATTACTTATTTTACTCCTATAAAAGGGTACAAATTTACTGAACAGGAAATCAGTTTCTGGTTGTAGCCTTATTCTCTTGTCAAAGCTGCGCCCTAATATTTTGTATAAGCTTGCTTATAAGTACACCTTTAAAAGGGTTATTTTTCCAGCTATAAATTTAAATCTTCCAGATTCCTTGGAAAAGTTGAATTGAATGTTCTTATTTCAGCTGTAGGATATGTCTAATTGTAATTTCTGGTTTGACTGCCTTGGTCAAAGTAAATTATTGTTAATACGTGTACCTCTAGGATTTCCTCTTCTTACTGAAATGAGATCTTGATTTCCATATAAATGATTAAGCTCATATGCTAGCAGAGTGCACTAGCTTGTTATTCCTGTCTATGAAAAAGAGAAAAGTAAGAGTTATTTGATGTGATCGATCATTTTATCAACATTTCATCATTGTAAGCACAGTTGAATGATAAACCAATGATTCTCCTCTGAAAGAAATTGATAGAATCTTTTCTAGTTAGACTTCAATCAGTAGAATGAAAGAATTCTCCATTTCTATGGTTTTTGTTTTTCGTTTTTTCCTGTCTGATAGGAAGAAAGTTTGACCCAAAGAGCCCTTTTTTAATATATTACTTTAGGGACTGGGTGTGGTGGAGTTTCATACAACTGAGACAAAGTGGTGTAGGATCCCATCAGTGAACAGACGGAAGTAACTACTTGGAAATAAAATTTAGGTGGTTTGTTTTCCAGCACCCTATGGGAATACCAATAAAAAGAAGAGATAAAATTAAATATGAGTGATGTTGGATGATTTTTTGGTTTTTACGTATTTCTCACAATTATCTTCGTTGCAGATGAAAAAGAGTGCAAAACGATTATCTTCGTTGTGGATGAAAAAGAATACTTTGCACTTTGACTTTCATTATCTAAGTTATTGAGTGGATATGATGCATTTCTTGAAATACTTTATTGTAAACCAACATTGACAATCTAGGGAAATCCAATAGATATCTAGTACCAACATGTCTCTTCCCTACCTGTATTTGCATAAAATTTGAGTGTGCAGTTCATGATGGTCAAGCATTAGAAATTTTAAGTTTTAATACCTGTTGTTTTTGATATGTTAGATTGATCATCACTCCTCCCATATACATATCTTCGTCTTTAATTTACCTTCTAATATTCGTGTTTCGGCAATTAAACTATATCATTTTCTTTGTTCAGACTATGGTAATAATTTTATTTTGCAACCTAAGTTCTATGGAGGTGATTGTTTCTCAGTCCATATCCTAGTAATATTGAATTTTCACAATTTTGTTCCATGCTGGGAGAAAAAGAATATCAATACGGAAGCGTACAAGTAAAAATGGATAAACTCTTTGCATAGTAATTTTTGGATGTTATAATACAAAAAGTTCAAATGGAAACCAGAAAACTACAGAAATTAGAGAACAGCTCTCAGCACTGTAAGTAATAGACACCTACCTGAAAAACTTAGTAGCTTTTCTTGAAGAGAACTAGTCTAACTGCCAACACCTGGAGGATTTCCTTTTGTCTATTTTATGCTAAAGCACTCTTTACCATTTGACAATCAAAATATCACAAGTCGATTTTAGTTGTTTCTACTGTATGCTTAATGACATATTATGTGATAGCATGAATGTACAGGACTCGTTCTAGAAGTCTTTGTTTGCGGCTAAGTTCCTTAGTATTGTGAGAAATATAGGAGAAAATATTATTGAATTGTTGTCTACATTATTACATTGAGATCCTATTTATAGATACTAT
>JBCEWC010013701.1:0-14887 GCA_038996855.1 Solanum aculeatissimum
AAAATGAGATTAAGAAAATAATTATTTTTTTACATTTCTATTAGTTAATGTGATTTAAAAACAACAAAATAAGAAAATAAATTCTTTAAAAATAATTTTTTTATTAGGAATACAATATGTTTAAACAGAAAAAAAAATATAATTCATTTAAAGGACATTTCTAACCCATTTGGTAACAATAACGATATTTTTGGACCAAAATATCATTGACAAGAGCATTTTTGGACCAAAATCTAAATCAAGGGCATTTTTTACCCTTTTCCATTAGTATCAGGGCATTTGTGACCCATTTCTGATAGTACAAGGGCATAAATGGCCCAAAGTGTAAATTGAGGGCATTTTTGCTCCTTTCTGATAGTACAAAGGCATTTTTGACCCTTTTTCCTTTAATATTTATAGCCTCCAACTCAAAGTGCACAAGTAGACACTTAGGTGTTGTTTGGCCTCAAAAGGTTTTGAGAAAAACTTGAAAAAAATTTGAGAAGTGATGTTTGGCAATACGACTTGGCAAATATACATGAAGAATTCTTAATTTTTCAAATACTAGAAAAAAATTAGTATTTGGGAGGTTTTAAATGTTTAAAATTACCCCAAACTTTTATATTTTATAAAAAACACCCATCATTTATTTATTCCAACTAATATTTACTTACCTCTTCCGAAAAAATTTGAATTACAATTTGAGAGACAAGATTGAGGAAAAAGAACAATTCGCTTTTAATGGATTATATTTCCATCTGAATCAGTGACAAGTTTAAGTATGCGATTAATGTATTGATCTTGTTCATATTGTTATTTTGTTGTAGTTGATTGTTATCAATTATGTTATAAAGTTAATTTTGACAGAACATGTGCATTATAGAATGATAATACAAACTGATGGGTATTTTCAATAATCTTTAGAACTTATGGGTATAAAATCATATTTTTTTGAAATAGTCAAATATTCTTGGAAAATTTAGGGTCAAGCGCATGGTGGAACTTGGGTAAAACTTGCTAAGAATATTTGGGAACTTGGGACTAAAAACTAGCTTAAACTTGTATAGAGTTGAATAAATAAATATACACATCTTACTTGACCGTCAAATGTTCTTGCGGAAAATATGATGTATTCGTAGTTAGTATACAACCTGTCGATTGGGCTAGAAGATCATCCCCTTGACCGTGTTCATTTGAGTACATTTTTACATTCACACAACATTTATTACTTGATACAAATATTAAGTAAGAAATCAAACTGTTATTTCTAATACAAATAACTTTTTCTTAGGCTTATTTGAGGTCTAGACTAGATGATTGGTAAATGTAATTTTTAGTTTACGTTTTGATTAACTATCTTAGCGTAGTTGTCAAATGATAATATTTTTATGGGGAAAAAACAATCATATACATTTTAAGCCCCTATATTACAAATAAAAAATCAAAGAAAAACGAAACACACTGAAAAATGGTATTAATTAAGAAATTTGTTTAATTAATGCTCATTGTCTCTTTCATACATGGAGAAATCCAAAAAAAAAGGAAGAGAAAAATGAAACATGGGGAAAAAATGATGTTAATTAATATACCCCAATTAAGAGATTTGCTTAATTAATTCTCAATGTCTCTCTCATACATGGAAAAACCCAAAAAGAAAAAAAGAAAAAAAGAAAAAAAATGAGAAAAATGAAACATGAGGAAAAAATGGTGTTAATTAATATACTTCAATTAATGCTTGGAGTCTGCAAACTTCCGTAATTTAATTTTTTTTCGGGATTACCTAATAACAAAATGTATTATTGTATATAGGGAAAGCCCTAAAAAAATTAGAAAAATGAAACATAGGAAAACAAATGGTATTAAATTAGAAAAACGGATTAATAAATAATTTTTTTGAGTTTTATTTGTACTGGATGAAAATAATTAATGTTTTTTTGTACGATGGTATAGTTGGTTATTTTTTAAAGTTGAGTGGTTGGTATCATTTATTTGGTTGATAATGTTTTGGTATTTAGTTTGTATTTGTTTTATTTATCTGCATGTGATATATTTGGTTGGTATTCTTTTGGTGTCATGCCCCGGAAGGGTATCCTTGGCATGGCCGACACTCAAAGACTATTGCTAGTCCCCAAGCGAACCACTTGGCCTCATCACATTCATTCAATCACAATCTAACAGCGGAAGACATCAACTAACAATCAAGAAATAGCTCAATAGGAATATGACAATCAAAGTTATATAGATAAAGATCGTAAGCCAACCAATCCAATCACAAGACTAGTAAGAAAGAAACTAGTCAAAACTCTATCAAATCAATAATTCACAATCTAGTCTATAAAGCCTCTATTGGTACTATCTAGATGGTACCATGACATGCCATGGATACCTTAATCAAAAGGAAATAAAGTACTAAACTCTAGTAGCTATATGATAGTAATATGGAAATCCTCCGAAAGCAAGGAGGTCTCACCAATCAGCTAAATTTGAATAGATCCTCAATGGTGCGCCTGTTGATGATCCCTAATACCTGTTTTTGCATCATAAAATGATGCAACCCAAATGGACGTCAGTACGTGGAATGTACTGGTATGTAAAATGGTTGAATGAAACATGCATCAAGGTAGAATACTATCAATTCAGATACTCAAATCAAGAGATAAGAAACTCAATTAGGATATCAAATGTCTATCTAAAGCAAGAATAAAGAGTAGATAATGACCAGTCAAGACAAATCCAAATCAATCCAATCCAATCCAATCCAATCAGAGTACTATCAGTATGGAACCTATTTGAGAGTTTCTCTTATCCGACAATGATCACTTATGAGCCAGTGATTGTACAACAATCTTGTTGACATTTCCACAACCATTCAATACGTTTTTGAGATAAGAACCAATCAAATCCATAAATGGATCCGACAATCAACACCCTATATTCTTTTAGGGACCTAATCAAGAGGGAACATCTGACTTAATAGTTCAATTCTCGCCTATGCTTGGCGATGTAGTTAATGAGTTGGAGTTGGACTGACTCTTACTCAATTCGGTGCTCGATACTCCTCCCAAGACTCAATGCCCATAAACAATCAATCTCAAACACATCTTTCAATAATTCAACCAATCAATCCCACCAGTCTTTCAAGAATGAATTAGACTATCATGTAAAAGGACTTTCAACTTAGACCAATCTTTAGAGTTCAATTATGCAGACTCACAGGACCATCAAGTTCTATCAACCTATCATCATGCTCACATCACAATCACAGTCAACATTCTCAAATCAAGACTCTAGACTCAATCCCTAGGTTCTTTCATACAATTCTTATATAAAAAAATATCTAGAGTTTATGAGATACTTTGTATAAAAATATTCATTTAGTAAAACAGGTTCATGATAATCATCAAGCATGTAAAGATATATAAGATATATAGTTTACAAGAAAACCTCTAAAGAAAACATGCATGGAGACTCAACACTTTCACAATCCCTCTACACGAACTCAAGTAAAAGAAATTAACATGTGAAGCGTGTGGATGAACTCAATCCAACGCTATGAGTTGCCTTACAAACCTAGAAATTTAGATTTTTGGGAGAACTTTGAAGGACACAGTTGATTCTCATGAAACCCTAGATTTTCCCTTCTTGGAACCTTGTTTAATGTCTTGGAATATGTTTTGAATGTAAATAGACTGATTAGTTACATTAAGGGACTTAAATAGATGCAAAACTAACAAATTTAGGCTTTAAAAGAGTGGAAAAATATCAAAATAACCTTTCTTTAAAAGCTGTCAAAGTCTTCCACGGGCCCATCTACGTCCCATAAAGGATTCCATGACCCATAGAAGATTCCATGGCCCGTAGGAACTCATGCGTAAACTTTTCAGTAAATTTTAGAGTTTCTGGATGATTTTACAAGCCCAATCTATGGCCCGTAGAAGTTTCTACGACCTGTAAATGTGTCCATTAAGTCTGAGACTTAAAAATGGACTTGCAAAACTTTATCCACGAGCTAACAGTATGGGATGTACTTCAATTCATGGCCTGTAAGTAGGTTTCATAGTTTCAACTCTGCTCTTGCAATGTGCAGTAAAACGGTCATAACTTTTGACTCCAAATTTCAAAATGAGGTGAAATCAGTTGTGTTGGAAAGCTTTGTGTTCAAAGAGTTATGGTCATTTAATGTTGACCCTTGCATAATCTAATGTGAAAAACTCAATCGATAGAAAAGTTTTGAACTCGACTAAGTACTAGGGGTATCTTATGAACATAATACACTTCTAATGCTCTTCACACATATAGGAATGAGCCTTACAATATAGGTACATGCAAAGCATCACTAGGTTCAAGCTTATATACTTACAACGAAAAAATTCGGATAGTATTAATAGAGTTATGGGGTATTACAATATCTCCCCCTTGGGATCATTTATCTTCGAATGATGAGCATATCAAGGATAAATTCAAGACACGAATAACAATCAATACAGTCTCAGATCCATGAATCACAATCAACCAATCTGGACAGTCACAAATCAAACTCAGAATAGAATAATCAGGTCAGATCAAGAATAGAGATATTACCTTAAGAATTCTTACCACCAGTCACGAATAGAACATCAAAACTCAATCAACTCAAATCATTTAAACATCTTGACAATCAGTCATTAGAACTCAAAGAGAAAGTCATCAACTCTAATTTGAGAATGGAACCACCACGATAAATAAGACTCTATGGATAACTCTCAAGCTTTGCACCTCATCTCAACTATGCTCCTTTTTAAGGCACTCCACTCCATCAGCTGAAGCTTATGGCTCCTTATCCAAATCTACGTCTAATCACATCCTCTTGTTTCGTTCAAGCCTAACTCTAAGTCCCAAAGTGCTAATCCTAAGATTATCATACTTATACCAATATAGCCCCTCAAAATTTATATTTTATATTTCTATGATGACCTTTACTTAAAGAATACTACTCATTCTCATCACTTTAATACACTCATATAATGGCAACCACGCATCCAAACCTATCACTCTAACCACTTTATGGCCTCTTCAAGGCCAACATCACTTGAGAATCTTCAAACCTACCATAGCACATCTACACCCTCAATCGTATGAACTCTTATCATGAGATACACTAATATTCTCTCACCTATCTATCACACACATCAAGATTTTGCTAACTCCTCCTCCACATCTATAACCTTAAATGGAACTAATTCAATATTATTATCAGAATCAAGAACACTCATTCTCTCTCATCAATCATAGTTCCTCTAATATCATCAACATCTCTACCAAGATGGGAAAGAAGAATCACTAAAAGGGATTGGAACGAGAGATCATTAGCATGATTCAATCAAGAAATTTTATCTGAGAATGTTCATAATGAAGTACGATCTCTCTCATTTTTTGTGACTCATTCTGAATTCACAAAAATGTACATAGTGTAAAACTCAAATCATATCTCATTCAACATAGGAATGGAAATTCATAGATATATGATGTAAGATAAAAATCGTCAAATAAAGTTATCATTTCTCTTCCTCGAAACTCGAGATGAATGTGAATCAGCATCGGGTGCATGTGTCTAGGTCATATGCGTGGCACTCATACATAAAACAAAAAATAAAATATCACCTTAACCAAACTATAAGGAATATAAGAGATATAAAAGCATCAATGTCTCATCCTGATCAACTCATCACTATTGAAAGATCAGGACTCACTTTAGTTCACCACCTCATCATCTCCCCCTTACCTCAAAGGTCATCTCTCTTAGTTTGCGAATTAATTCTTTCTACTAAGCCATAAGTACACATCTCCACATGGTCAGGGAATCACTTCACTATCCACAAGAACATCTTAAACTCTTTTGTTATACTATAGTCACAAATATAGAATAGCCGCTAAGAATCTCTTCGAAGATACCACTCTTAGCTTCCTCTTGTCTCTATGGAATCTTTCTATACTTGTTGCTCTTTTTGGCTTACATAACCACTTTCCCCAACTCTTACAATCTAACCTCTTTTTTTTGCTTGCTAACACTCAACTTCTGTGCTCTCATAAATTTAATCGTATAAAACTTAGACTATCATGAAAAACTCATCATCATCTATTCATAAACCCCAATCGACTTAATTACTTGGGATGACAAAGAATGCTTACATCAACCTACTTCATATTGACAACTCAAATATACTATCAAGGTTTTCATAGAAAGTCATAAATTAGAGCTTCACACAATTTTACATTATCGTGAATGCACATCTTAAGCCTCTTCTCATCTAAGGAGCTATCCTCAATTCACTATTCCTACCTAAGGGGCACTTGTACCCTGCCCATAGCATCACATTCCTAACAAATCAACATCTTCATCATCTCAAATCATACACTATGGCAAGCCTCTTAGAGAAAATCTCCATCTAAGACTATCACTCTCACAACACTATCTCCTCTTTCACACTGCTCTTCAAAATTCAAGCTTAGGGTGTGCATCACACACTTCTCTCATATTACACCAACCCATAACTACTATGTGAAAATTAGGAACATAGGTTGTTGACACTCAATTTTGGCCCATCATTTTAAAAAAATTATATTTTTGTGTTATTATTGTTTAAATAGTTTAAAATATATTTTTTTGACAATTTTAGATTAAATTTTTAGTAATTACTCATATGTTTTTAATTTGTTTTGTGAATTTTAATTATTTTGATTTTATAATTTTAATGTGGTTTAGTAATATATTTTTTTATTTCTTTATTATTAGTGTTGTTATTATTATTTTTTTACACAGATAAATTATATGCAGATATGTATTTGAGGTCTTATTTTAGCTCATTTGAATTGTGTATATAGTATTTACATTGCTACAATAATTAGGTAGAGTAGAATCCCTGGAAACCCTAAAAAATATTTTATCCTTCTTTCCCATTTTTTTCGGTAGTCGCCACCTTCGCCGGAATTGGCAAGCCACAAAACACCCTTTTCTCCCTGCTCTCCCTCATCTTTGCATCTCCTCCATCGACCAGCAGCTCCAGACGACCCCGTCCCCACCTGAAAAATCCCCTCATCTCGCCACCTCTCACCTCCATTCCCCATCAGCCAGCGACCAGAGAACAACCACCGTGATTCCTCGTTCACCAAATCATCGCCATCAACAACAACCTGCAACAGCAGCCACCTCAAAACCCTCGACAACCGCAACCCCATAGCCCTTAACCCCGTCGGAACATCACCCTAAACGACTCATTTTAGTCCCGAAATCGCTACCATTAACACCCTTTTCTGACCACCTCTTCACCACTCGAAAAAAACCACCTGAGAACCATCACAACACCACCAACGACCCTCTCTTCCTCACCACCACATACCTCCAAACAACCACCATATCGTACCAAACTCCCATCCCCAAACCACCACAAAACCACCAACACGACCCCTGTACAACAACCACAACGCCACCATCAAAATCACGCCTGAAAACCCACCACGGCCTTCCGGAAACACCACGACTAGAAGCTCCAAAAAATCCCCATTTCACCCCTGAAACAACAACCTAAAGAATCCCCAAATTTGCCACTACCATCGCGACCCCCTTTCCCTTCTTTTTCTTCGTCTTTCTTCTTCATTTTCGGTGAAATTTCACCAGAAAATGGACCCAAATTCAGTCGGTGTCAGCAACAAAAAATGGAAATAACAATAATTTGAAGCTCTCCAAACTTGAGCTCCACCAGCGAAGCACCGACGTCGACCTCAACAGCTTCAAACCAGATTCGCGATGCCGGAAATCACCTGCCAAATAAGTCTTATGCATTTTGTTTCTTTCAAGTGTGCTATTGGTTTCTCAATTTCCATTTCACATGAGGTCTGGTCGTCTCTTTTTATGCTCTTTCATCTTCACTTTCTGCTTTAGGTGCTTTTAGTTCTTCATTTAAATTGAATTATTATTTTATTAGCTTTTTGGATGTATATATATGTTTTTTTATTTATTACTACTTTAATGATTCCATTTCTTATTTTAAATTTTTGTGTTTCAATAATGATGACAGATTCATGTTTGTTTTATTCATAAGTTGATAATCTATTTTGTTCACAATCTTGATGCATTGTTTCTAAAAAAGAGATTTCCAATAAGTTGATTTGATCTGACTTGTTAATTGTGGAATATCATTTTATTTCATATTTTGTTAGTTTCATAAGAGTTTGGTGAACTTAACATTTTCAGTGTTTATTTTGTATTTTTTATTTTATTGTTATTGTTATGCTACATTTTAATATAGTTAAATTATAGTTTGTCACTGCTCCTCATTTTAGCATGTTATTTTATTATTTTTACTCCTTTGTCATGTATATTGTTTGTTAAAATATGTGGCCAATGACGAATCTATCCGTCGGATTTCGAGGCCTCCCCATTCAAAAAGACGGACAAATTTAGTTTAAGTTAATATTTGTTGCATGTTAAAATTCATAAAATTTTAGTTTAAGTTCATATGTACATTGTTTGTTATACGGGGCCGAAGAAGAAATTACCGTCGATTTCTAAGGCCTTCCATGTATATAAGAGGGATTTTATCAATTCATTATTTATTTATTCATTTTTGTGTATATTATTGGCGTTAGACAAATTTCAGAACGTTTTTCATATTATTATTTATTTTATTCTGTGTGTATATTTCATGATTATTATACTTGTGTTATATTGTTTATCTCCTCCTCAATTTGAAAAAATGAGTTCAGTCGGGACCCATATTTGTGGATTTTGAAGGGTGCTAATACCTTCCCTTCGGAATGACTTGAACCCCTTACCCGGAATAATTGGTTCACAGACTATTTTTGTAAATAATAAATTGATTTCCTAATTATCCTTAAAATTAGGTGGCGACTCTAAAATTAAATTAATATTTTTTAAAATTCTTTTATTCAATTATTTTTCGCGAGTTGTCACGACGTTGCTCCTTCGGGATGTCAACAGAATGACGACTCCACTAGGGAGTTCCGAGGTTCTAACCATTATGAATTCATTTTTTCAAATTGAGGAAGATTTTATTTTATTTATTTATTTATTTTGGTATTATATCACATGTGTATATCTTGTTATATAAATGTCTATATTGTCTATATTTATTATTTATTTATTTAATTATATGTACATTATCATTACACTTATGACATGCTTCCATAGACATTAATTTCATGTATTTAAAAGAACGGTTTTGCGAACCCGCAACCAGTCTTTTTTATACACTTGACCCTTTTTGGAACAAGTGACGATTTAAATTTCTTATTGGATCCATTAGAATACCATTTTGATGAAATTGGAGAATATGAATGTCGTGTTGTATGTACTATTACCTTTCGGGTTCGGGATTTTAATTATTGTAGTCTAGTTTATTTGATTGTAAATAAATAGTTTAGAGTTGTTCCCCTGTGTGGGATCTTTTATTTATTTATTTGTATATCTTTTCCCCTCAGTCTGTATCCCTATTTATTTTATTTGTATAGTTTGTATACTATATTTTTGGGGGCAATAGGACGTACACACGACATACATATACTTCAATAGTTAGGTTTATTATGGTGCATTATATATTATTTGTTTGTGTAAATATTACATTATTTGTTCCATTTATGTTTATTTGATTGTGTAAATACATATATTTTGTTCGAAATATGATTTTTCCAATTATATCTGTTTGAACTACGTTTAACCTGATTCTCATTTTAACGGGATACGTAGGCGTCATATTGACTCGGTCATATTCCCCGAAAGTTTTCATAATAAAAACGGGGACGATTTTGTTTTTAGAATGACTCAAAAAAAAAAACATTCACAAATTTGGTGCATAGTTTAATTTTAATATATGATTTTATATTCAATAAATGTTTTTTACTTTGTTCATGTTACAATCTTTACCAAAAACAAAAAGAGATTTCTATTCGGTATTTTTTAATAATGTGAATAGTTTGTCCTTAAATATACTCACTGATTTTTCATTAATGTTATTTTTCTTTCAAAACATACTTTTTTTTTTTTTCAAAATATGCATTTTATACTATATCTGTTTGAACTACGTTTGATCTGATTCCCATTTTAACTTGCAAGATAATACTCTGAGTTTGTGTATATTTTAATTTTTGTATGTAATTTTACATTCAATAAATATCTTTGATTTTGTTAATCTTATGTTTGTAAGAAAAAAAATGAATGAATGTTTTGTTTGACATTTTTTATTCGTTAAATAGTTTGCCTTTTAATATAACCCATTAATTTCTTTTTATTTATGTTATTTTTCTTCCAAGAAATTTATTTATTTATAGAATATGCATTTTATATTATATCTTCTCGAACTACGCGTACCTGGTTCTCATTTTAGTGAGATACGTAGGCAGCTCTCTTTGGGTTCAGTGCTCCTTTTCCAATTTTCAAAATAAAAAAAAAGTAAAAAAAAAGAGTTCAAATTGTGTTCATGTTTTATACTATATCTTCACGAACTACGCGTACCTGATTCTCATTTTAGTGAGATACGTAGGCAGCCCTCTTTGGGTTCGGTGCTCCCTTTCCAATTTTCAAAATTAAAGAAAAAAAAGTTTAAAAAAGAGAGTTCAAATTATGTTCATATTTTATATTTTCGAACTACACGTACCTGATTCTCATTTCCACGAGATACGTAGGCAACCCTTATGGGTTCGGTGCACTTTTTTTAAATTTTCAAAAACAAAAATCATTTCGTGTATATATATTTTTTATTGTATCTTTACGAACTACGTGTACCTGATTCTCATCTATTTGAGATACGTAGGCAACCCTCCTTGGGTTCGGTATTTATTTTTTTTCTTTCAATATATTTTAAAAGTCATATCTTTGACTGAATTGGGACAATTACAGTTTGGAACATATAAAATATTTGTTAAAAAGAAAATTGATTTTGTGGTAACCATAGATTCTTTTGGTACCTCTTATAATATTTTTGTGATACTTGAAAATTCTCTTACACGCGTTCGAGATAAGAATAAAACTGACTTCATAGTTTTAAGTGCATTGTGTTGTGAGCGTTAGATTAAAATTCAATCGCATTGCATTGTTGATCTAGAACTTGGCCTGAATGTTTGTTGAGGTGAAATCCTGAGTAATGTTTGATTTAAGACAGGATCGTAGGCCTCATTTGACCCGTTTGTGTCTTTCAAAGCCTACCAAACAACATTAATCCCTAGTTTTTCCCACTTTGAGCCTGAAACCTTTTTTTTGGGACAACCACATCTTAGTCGTTACCCTTCTGAGTGCTTACATGCACTATCCCTCTCTTGGTCCATCCTTCTTAAGCGCACCAAAATGTGCAAATGATAAGATGAAGATTCAAGTTTGAAATTGTCAAAGGTGAAAGACACAAAGTATCAAAATCAAGAATTCAAAGACGACTTCTAAAGATTGAAAAAAAAAACTTGAAAAGTTGAAAAGACAATACCCCTATAAGGTTAAGGAAAGACAAAAGAAAATGTTCAAAAAAAATGATAAAAGAAAGAAAAGAAAGGGGTAAAAAGAGAAAATATCTCCAGCAAATAAAGTTTCAAAGAAGTCGAACAAAAGGAAAACAAACAACATCAAGTGTCAAACTTGTATCAATTGTTAAAAACACAAATTCAGCGTGTCGCTCAAGGAGAGATTAAGTCACTTTTATCCCAAATACATATCCTACCAGCCCCTAAGCCTGCATTACAAGTCAATTACAAGTCCTACATGATCTCATTTCAAATGTTCTCACATTAGTGGAGACTTACATGAAGTCCAAGCATATAGTATCACAATTGCATGCATTGAACATCCTTTTGAATGTGAGCGTATTTTGTAAAATGTCCTTAAATCAAATATTTCATACATGTGTGAAATAGGACTTTCTTTGTTGTGAGGGCACTTGACACATGAGGATTGGTATAATTCAAACCCTTTCTTTTGAAGTAAGATGAACAAATCTTGTTGATACTTAAATATGTTGGAGGTACCATTTGAAATTGTAGGAGTTACTTTGAATTCAATCTCAGTTGGAAAAAAAAAGAGAAAATGAAAGAAATTTTTATGCATTCCTAGTAGTTACAGTTTGACTATTTCTTTATATTCTTTATTTTTGAATAAGAAAAACAAAGATGTGGCCAAACATTTCTTTTTTGGGTCCTTGTTATTATTCTTTTTATATATACACCTTTAAATAGATTCTTGAATTATTTTTCTTATAAATTGTATTTTTCTTTTGAAATATGATTATTTGTTTTTATTAATGTGGCATTAGGCTAATCTCATCTGCGTGAGACGCCAACTTTATTTTATTGAATTGTCCATTCTAAAATAAAAATGTAGCATCTCTTCTATTTTTTAAAGTTACATCATTTTTGAGTGTCACTGCCTTCAGTGTGACAAATTAAATCATTATTGGTGCGTCACTTGCCTTCAACGTGATAAGTTAAATCACTTTTGGAGCGTCACTGCTTTCAGTGTGACAAATTAAATCATTTTGGAGCGTCACTTGCCTTCAATGTGACAAGCTAAACCATTATTGGAGCGTCACTTGCCTTCAACGTAACAAGTTAAATAAATTTTGGAGCATCACTTTCCTTCAATGTGACAAGTTAAATAATTTTTGGAGCGTCACTTACCTTCAACGTGACAAGTTAAATAAATTTTGGAGCTTCACTTGCCTTTAACATGACAAGTTAAATCATTTTTGGAACGTCACTGCCTTCAGTGTGACAAGTTAAATAATTTTTGGAGCGTCACTTGCCATCAACGTGACAAGTTAAATCATTTTGGAGCGTCACCCGCCTTCAACGTGACAAGTTAAATAATTTTTAGAGCGTCATTTGCCTTCAATGTGATAAGTTAAATAAATTTTGGAATGTCACTTGCCTTCAACGTGACAAGTTAAATCATTTTGGAGCGTCACTTGCCTTCAACGTGACAAAGATACACTTTAAAAACTTGCCCTCAGTTTCTTTATTATAAAGATACACTTTAAAAACAATCATTTGATGGGGTACTCTACATACTCTACATTGTTTGGGGGCAGAAGAATCCATTCAAGCAATGGAAGAAGTAAAGAAGGAGAATGTCGCCAATTTCATTCAGGTCAATATTATCTATCGTTTTGGTATTCCTCGATATATATTGACAGAAAATGGCAAGCCATTTGATAATAAGTTGATGAAAAAGATATGTGATCTTTTTGGCTTCAAGTAACGTAATTCCTCTATGAACTATGTTGTTGCTAACGGCCTCGCTGAAGCATTCAATAAGATACTTTGCAACTTGTTGAAGAAATTTGTCTCTAAATCTAAAAGAGATTGGCATGAAAGAATGAAAGAAGCTCTTTGGGCATATAGGACCACATATCGCACGCCAACCCAAGCAACTTCTTATTCTCTTATTTATGGAGTTGAGTCGGTCTTTCCACTTGAGCGTCAAATTCTATCATTGTGGCTTGCCATTCAAGAAGGGCTCACCAATGAAGAAAATGCTCGATTACGCCTTGAAGAATTGGAGACCCTTGATGAAAACAGGCTAGAAGCTCAACAGAGTTTGGAATGTTATCAAGCTCGTCTAGCCTGATCCTTCAATAAGAAGGTTCGTCTTAGATGCTTCCAAATAGGCGACCAAGTTCTTGTTATAAGAAGGTCTATCATTACTTCTAGATGAGTTGGAGGCAAGTTCCCTGCTAAGTGGGATGGATCGTATGTTGTACAAGAATTATACTCAAATGGCGCTTACAAATTGGTCGACCCAAAAGGATTGTGCATTGGCCCCATCAATGGAAAGTTCATAAAAAGATACTATCCTTGAAAAGAAAGACGCACTCCTTAATCAAGCAAGCACATACTGCACCATACTCTTGGCCCGCAAGAGTATAAACTGTGTACGACACACAAAAATAAACAATGAAAAGCACTCACTCTTTCAGAACTACATTATGACTTGATCCTCTCCACTGAGGTATGTAGGCGCTTAGAATTTACATTCTAAGTTTAGTCGCATGAGTGCCAAAATAATAAAAATCACTCTTTTAGAATAATGTTATGACTTGATCCTCTTCACTGAGGTACGTAGGCGCTTAGAAGTTATATTCTAAATTCAGTTGCATGAGTGTCAAAACTATATATTCCACACTTGACCTTTTTGTTGAGATTTGTAAGTACTTAGAGTTGCATCCTAAGTCCATTCTCATGAGCCTAAATAAAAGAGGGAAAGGAGAAGAGCATCATGATATTTCCCTAAAAAGGTTCAATGCAAGTCATAAAGGCTTGAGCAAGACCAAATTTTAGTCGACTTTAAAGAAATATTTTTATGAATTCCCTCTCAATGCATCAATATATGAATAAATGAAGCTTGAAGCTAAAACATAAAGACAACATTAAAGAAAATGCGTGATATAAAGAAATCAAAAGGTTTCTTTGCTATTGATATTAAAAATAAATGTCAACTAAGCAATCAAAAAAAAAAGGAAAAGCATAAAGTTTGAAAGAAAACATGTTCTTATAGGCTAATCTAAAAATAGCTTATAGTTGGCTAATTCTTGAATAGAGGCTTCTAAGATCTTATTCTTCTCTTCTACTTCATGAGAGGAACTTGAGGTTGCTAAGGAAACATCTGCACATTTTTTATACTCCTGTTCAGCTGCTAACACCTTAGATTCAACGTCTTCCGCTTCTTTTTTGACAACATCTCGATGAGCCTTTAACTCTTTCACCCTCTTCTTTGCCTCCTTAAGGGATTGAAGAGTAGCAGATAATTCCTTGGTTTTTTCACTCCTCTCATTCAAAATAAAAGCAAGATCTTCCTTGTCTTTTAAATAAGGCTCAGACTTTTCAAGCTCTATAACTTTATCAGCAAGGGACGATCGTGCTTGGTCATAAGAGGTGG